>CAKAOH010039638.1:0-42793 GCA_916701665.1 Sebastiscus tertius
CCCAATAAAAACAGTGAATGGCATAACAGTTCTTATGTACTGAGCTATATATGGATGTCTTGTGATCACACCTCAACCTTTAACCCTATACGTAAACACAGACCATCAAAAGACGTCTGACCCCTCTGATGCTCTTGAACCCGTGAACCTAAACTGTTTTTCTTCAATTGAAGTGTGTCCTCTCTCACCTGCTTTCGACCAAACACTACATACCGGCCATTGTCACGCATGTTCTTGTTTTGTGCTTAAGTCCCACTCCCCGCTGCTAAAGATAAGAGGACACATTGTTGTTGATGTTTACTTTCTCACCACGACTTTATTCCTTTGGCTTCGGGCCCTAAACCTGATGCTTCTAAGTTTTCATGCTGAAGTAGTTCACATATCCCCTTGGACGTTTAGAAGTAGTTCACATTAAGAAAGTAGGATTTCCATAAAGGCCTTTGAAGATCAAACAGTTTGTGTGCCAAAAGTAACTTCATAAGACATCCTTGATTTGCACCAATTGAGAATAAGCTTGTTTTGCATTTTTGACAAGTTATCAAGACTTGCTCTACTTATCCAAAAGGCACAAAAATGAGAGATAAAGTCGGTTCTTTGCTCCGGATATGTGATTTAAGTGATTAAACAGAGATGACTCTCCAGTTACTGTGTTGTACGGATCTCCAGCAAAAGGACCACAAGTTAAAGGAACAGTGTGTAACATTTCAGTGCATCTATTAGCAGAAATGGAATATAATATTCATAACTGTGTTTTCATTAGTGTATAATTACCTGAAACTAAGAATCATTGTGTTTTTGTTAGCTTAGAATGAGCCCTTCATATTTACATAGGGAGCGGGTCCACTTCACAGAGTCCACCATGTTGTGCCACCACATGGCGGACAGTAGCCCAGAACGGACAAACCAAACACTGGCTCTAGAGAGAGACTTTCACGTTTTTACGTTACCTGAAGGCCACCCTAGTTCTCCGACACCCTTGTGAAACTGCTTTAACGTGAGCCGTAGAGTGCAAAATTGTGGCACCGCCAGTCGCCGTCTGACTTTTGTTGTGACTTCAGTTGTGTCTTAAGTAGCGTTATTAGCGAGGCGAACGACGTTACCACGGTTTTGCACTCGGCAGCTCGCGTTACAAGTCTTGGAATGTTACCAGTCTTTGAAAGGGAGGAGTGAGCGGAGGGGTACTCAGTTGGTTGCAATCTGCAACCACACCACTAGTTACCAAATCCTACACACTGTCCCTTTAAATTAATAATTGTTCAAGTAGCAAAGTACATGTCCCTCAAAATATGACCCCTTACATTAGCTGTAACCATTGTTTTAGGCCTACATTTTTGGGAAATACGCTTATTTGCTTTCTGGAGTAGAGTTAGATGAGATGATTAATACCACTCTCATATCTTTCTGTCTGTCAAATAAGGTTATAGCCAGCAGCTGGTTAGCTTAGCTTAGCATAAAGACTGGAAACAGGGAAATAGCTAGCCTGTCTTGGTCCAACATAACCCCCTATACAACAGCTAATTCAAGTTTTTATATTTCTTTTTTTTTTACAAATTAAACAAATAAGATATAATGTGTTGATTAGTGAACTTTAGAGGTGCCGATTGGTTGGTTACATTTGGATAGGGCGCTAACATCGCCTGGCCGCATTTCCCAAAATGTCGAACTGTTCCTTTAACACCCCGTCTTTTCATATTTTGAATGTAGTCACTACATACGGTAATTAAACAGCATATTATTGATGTGTTTACAATAGCGGGTAACCGTCAAAAGTTCACGTCTGACTGTTAGACGTTAGTTAGATGTGAACTTTTGTTGCATAATTTGTTTGTCAGGGCAGAGTAAAAACAAACACATATTCCTTTATTTCAAACCTTTCCCCACTTTTGTAATGATTTTTTAAGTAATGATGTGTACTGAGTGCAGCTGTGTGTGTGTGTGTGTGTGTGTGTGTGTAGCCGTCAGCTACAGGCGCATGAGTCATTTGTTAAATTTTGTGCCTCTCACCTACAGCTGGGTATCGCCATTGGGTTCCTGCTCCCGCCCATCCTGGTGCCTAATGTGGACGATGTGGAGGAGCTGGCGCACCACATTAGAATCATGTTCTACATCAGCGCAGGAGTGGCCACCTTCATCTTCATCCTCGTGGTCATTGGTAAGATGACTATTCACATCCACAGGGTCATAGAGCAGTCAGGGCTCTTTGCTCACTCATGCAATAATAGCCCCTTTCAATGTCATATAACTCCCACAGTCATGGTTGTGAAAATGTATAAAGCAAAGAGTCATCCTGACAGTTTGTGCTTTCCAGCGGTAGGGACTGTGACAAAGCTGCTACCTCACCTCCTTTGTCCCCCACAGTAATGCCATTACCACTTTTTAGTTGGCATTGTAATGGTATTTTTAGATGAGAACACAAGTGATTCTCTAATAGGATGTTCGCAACATCATTGTTTAACACACCATTTCATTCATTTTTATACGGTAGAGCCTCTTATCCCGTTGTCGGGCTCCTCAGGCAGCACTGCTGGACAGCTGAGTCTCCCTGAGATGTGCTTTCTACCGAAAACTCAACAGCATCGCAGTCCACTGGATGAGCAGCTGCAGTAATTGCTGTAATTGTTCACCTTTTGATGAGATGTGTTCAGACACCATGTGAAATACATGCAGGAACTCAGGGAGTCATGGAAGTGTTTCATGAAGTCATCTTCCCCCGTCAGCTCTGTTAAATCCTCCGTTCACCTCCATGAAGGGCTGAAACTCACCGACAGTCAGAGAAACACGGTGAAGCTTCACCACAGGTTGTTTTCTGGGAGGTGTTGACCGGGCAACCTGCTAAACCCAGTAGTAACATATGAAATGGTTTACTTACCCAGAATGTAGTGTTACGCATTCAGAGACATTGGAAATGTTACTCATCCCAGACAATTTCAACCTACCATCAAAATAATAAAACCCATTAATGTAATAGGTACTATGTTAACTGGAAAAAAACACAACAATAACAACCACTATTATATTGATACAGCATGTATTGCTTCAACATTATTATTACTTTATTAGCTGCAAATTGCTGTGTGGCCACTCAAATGTTTGCATCAAGGGTGTGGTAATAATCTTGATTATATCAGATCAGGTATAAAAGCCAATCAAGAGAGACAGGCATTACAAATTAGTATGTAGTACCTATGTGGCATTAGTCTATTCTGAGACCGTGCTATTCTGTGTTGTTAAAAAAAACAAAATGTAGGGCTGTCCTCCAAGAAATTCTTGCTTAAAGGCAGATACTACTGAGTTTGAGAATATAATGTATATTAAGTGAGTATGGCTAAAATGTTTATCTTATTGAACATGCGAGTGTCCCCCTCAGTGGCCTGTCATTTAGAGTTGGTACTAGGGCTGTCCTCGACCAAAGAAATTCTAACTCTCATACGATTTTGACAACAAATCGATTAGTTGATTTAATCAACAGATCTGTAAAACTGAGTTTCTCCACAAAGAATCATACTTTAAATCTTGTGTTTACCAGAGATGTGCTTATTAGTTTCTTGTAAATAAGTTATTCAACATGAAGAAAGCATAGAAAACGACTAATCGACTAAAGAAATCTTAGTCGATTACGACCTCTTAGTCGACTAATCAACTAAGAGGAGGCAGCCCTACAAAAAAATGTATTCTTCTTTTCTTTTCTTTTTATTTAGCACTTTTCAAAAGGTACAAATTGGTTTATAGAGACAAGGAATTAATATGAATCTAATTCAAGGTAAGGTGGTAATGATTAATGTTGGTTTAACTGACTTGTCCTTTGACTTATTATTATTGACTTATTTTGCTTTAACTGTTACTCGTCTGCCTGTCAGTATGACCTTTGGCTTTTACTCCATCAGTGTCTGTACTGGCTGATCAGATGATTCACCATCACAACAAGCTTAACGAAAGAACTCATTAACAACCTCCTGGAATATTGTGTGATTGTCTCTTCCAGTGTTTCAGGAGAAACCAGAGATCCCTCCCACGCAGGCCCAGGCTCAGGCCAGGAGCGTCTCCCGTGACGAGTACTCGTACGTGGCTTCTTTCTTGAGGCTGCTGCGCAACAAGCCCTTCATGCTCCTGGTGGTCACCTACGGTGAGTCCCCTCCCGTTGCCTGTACTTCCACAAGCAGACTGGTGGAACAGATGACACCTTGTCTCGAGGAACAGATCTTTAGGTGTTTTATTTACACTTCTCCCCTGATGTTTATCAAGGGCTGCCACTGATGATGAATCTATTATATATTCATTCGACTAATCCTTTAGGCTAAAGTCAATAAAATTGTGAAAATGCCGATCGCAAGTTCTGAGAGTCCAAGATGACATCTTTAGATTGCTTGTTTTGTCTGATCAACAATCCAAATCCCAGAGATATTTAAGTCACAATGATATCAAACAGAGAAAAGCAGGAAAACATCACATTTGAGAGGCTAGAACTATAGATGTTTGCCGTTTTGTCTTGATTATATTAGTGATTAATCAAATATCTGAATTGTTGTAAGCTGATTCACTGACATCAAAGTTCCTTACATGATATTAGTTAGTTGGAATACTATCTAACTCTAACTAACTCTAACTAAAATAATAATTTGAGCGTGCTGTAGCTTCATAGGAAGGTCATATAAAAATGATATCATAAAGATAGCAGAGGAGGAAGTCCAGATCTGTGTCTTCTTCACATGCGTCTGTGTCATAATGGTGTCTGGATGACATCATTGCGACATGCAGGTCATCCTCCAACATCTCACTTTTATCACACATCCAGACGAGGAAGTTGTTGCAATATGGAGGTGAAAGGTATAGATGTAAAAGCCTCAAAATAGATGTCTGCAGTTGAAGCTTCCACTTTCATATTTGTGGAAACTCACCGTCTTTATCAGCGTCAGATATGAGGACGCGTCATCAAAATAACACATGAACTTCCACTGCCTATGTGTCATATTGATTTAAAGGTCTTTTGAGATGTCAAATTTTTTTGCTCAAAGGTCGCTATCTAATGAAGGCAATGTTAATGATTGACAGTGTGAAGCATATTTAAATGTGTTAGTCTATCTTTAATGTGCCTGAACAGGATTTTAAGGTGAATTTGTGTCTTTGTGCTCCATAAACTTAAATGTTATTAGCCAAGTAGTGAAAAAGTCTGAAGGCTATAAAGGACTTGATGTGCGAAGTTGTCAGCTGTGTGTTTTTAGGGGGCATCATGAGGTCCCATCTGCACCCTCTTCTTTCCCTACAGGTCTTCTCAAAATAGACAAACACTGATTTCTGTTTGTTGTCTGCAGGGCTGAACGTTGGCTGTTTCTACTCTATTTCCACGCTGTTGAATCGGATGATCATTGAACACTATCCAGTAAGTCCCAGTGCGTCTGCTCCACAATATGCTACTGCCTCATATACTTTATTTACCACAAGACAAGGGTTGTGTCTAGAAGGTAACCCACAAGTTGCGAAAAAATGCAAAAACTCTTGCGAGATCTGCTGCCCGACGACTTATCCTAACCTTAATCATTCAAGGTTAAACCATTTAAGGTTTATGCATAACCTTAATCATTCAAGGTTAAACCATTTAAGGTTTATGCATAACCTTAATCATTCAAGGTTAAACCATTTGAGGTTAATGCCTATCCTTAACCATTTGAGAACAATGCCTAACTTGAAGGCCCAGACACACCAACCCGACATCAAAGAAGCGGTGATGAAGGCCGACTGTTGCGTCGCCTCACGTCGCCTTTTTTCTTGGCCAAAAAGGTGCTATCTAATCAACCGCAAAGACTACAGCCGACGGCGAGTTAGCACGTAGGTCTGCGCCTGCATGAGAGGAAATAACTTCCCAACCAGCAGGTGGTGGTAGTCTGTAATCGGCATTCAAAAAGGGAAAAATTAAGACCGAGGACTGCGGATACACAAGCCGTTGTTATGATACGTACATGAAACAAAGCGCCGTCTGTTGACCATTTTCACACCACTCTCACTTATCACTTAGCTTCATTCCAGATGGTCATGTCGTTGTGAAAATATCCGTGTATTGGAACGATCAGATGAGATGAAAATGATAAGAGCCTTCTGTGTGTCCCCTTGCTTTCCTTATGTCCATTTCTCTTCTCGTGCACTGATTCGTGCTGAACTGCCAATCAGAGTGATTTCTCTCACCGACGGGCTCCGCCGCCGATTCAACATGCTGAATCGGACGAAAAAACTCTGACTCTGGAGCCAACGATGCGGGACACACCGTAAAAACTAGACTGACGCTCACTGATGGCCCCAAACTTGATGTATCAGGGCCTTTAATCATTTGAGGTCAATGCCTAACCTTTACCATCTCACAAAAATTTCACAATTTGTGGGTTACCTTCTAGACCCCAAATTAGTTTTTATTTCACTCTATTTCTTCCTTCCTCACCTCCTCCACCATTCTTCCCTGCCATATACTCATTGTCAACAGGTCCAGACATTTGTTTGGTTTTCTTTCTCTGACACTGATAACTTCAAAGCTGTGAAGCAGATGACCCTGACACAGATAACTACTGTCTGGGAGTCTGATTGTTATTGCTCAGAGCTTCCAGGACCAGATAACTGCAGGGTGGTGGGAAATGTCACAGATGCCTTTTAATATGGTCTGTAAAACCAGAAATGTCAATGTTTTTCCCTCTCAGGGTGAAGAGGTGAATGCTGGGAGAATTGGTCTGACTATTGTCGTTGCTGGCATGGCGGGGTCCCTCATATGTGGCATTTGGCTCGATAAGACCAAAACTTACAAGTAAGTTATTTCTATAAAACACTTTGAAAGTGAAAAACAATGCCAAACTGATCTTAAGTAATGCTTCCAGGCGTTGAGAACCACATGACATCAAGATAAGTCCTCTAAACGTGCTACTACAGTCTTCAGACAAATAAGTCTGTTGACCTTCATCTGCCTCATCATGGACATTAGTTGTTTTATTTGCTTTCATTAGCGCAGTCTACAAGGTTCCATTAGGAAATCAATGATGACTTAACGTTGACGGCGGTTCTTTAACTGTCAGCTTTGTGAAGCGTCGCTTAGAGCTAAATGCTAATGTCAGTATGACAAATGAAGTTGTCAACACTCACAAATAAGTATGTAACACTTTTAATGAGCCCGAGGCTTTCACAGAAACGCAGAGGAAAGCCTTCTGTGAGCATGGTCATGATGACGATACTAACATGCTGATGTTTAGCAGTTACGTATTGTTTGCCATGTTCACCATCTTAGTTTAGTGTGTTGGCATTCTAACATTTGCTGCAGAGGTCTTATATTATGTGAATGTATGTGGGCTACGTTATGAAGGTTTTCTTCTTATGCATTGTATTCAGGTGCTTCTTCTTCATGTCGTTAATCTTTATGATATAGCTGTTGTCATATTCCGGTCTTGGGCATTCAATTTATCAGTTTTATATATTACCCTTCATCTTGTGATGCTATCTTTGTTGTTTTCTGATTATTTATTGGAGTCACACCTCATTCGTTAGGAGAGGCCGTTTCGGCGCGGTTCATTCACGGTCCATGGATGGATCCTATCATGCAACTAGAATGGCACTCGGAGAGCGCAGACCTCCGTGCAACTTGCGCCATCATCCACGTGTATTTTTGTTTATGTTGTGAGATCAGCTGTACGTAGCGGAGCATTGTAAAACACTTCCTTCAAACTGGACAGAAACAAAATAAAACTCACCTAAACCGTCGTCGTTACTCTTTCCAACAATCACCAAGTGTGCTTTGGTCGAACTCAACTGTAATTTCCCCGAGTTTAATGTGAAAAAACGCCGAATCTACAGGTGTCCCCCCTCCCTCCAGCCCCTGCTCTCTCTCTCTGTCCCTCTCTCTGCAGGCAGAAGGAAAGAGGCTGGGTGACGCGTCATGAACGCGTCATCAGTTACACTGCGCATGTGGTGTTAATGCACAGGCTGAGCGGAGTTATTAAAAAAAATTCCCGAAGCCGGATCATGACCGGATCGCCACCAAAATCGAATGGATTGTTCATTGTGCCACACCCCACCCCTCCAAAAAAATGAATTAAAATCCATTGCAGACTTTTGGAGTAATCATCCAAACCAACAAACCAACAAACAAACCAACGCCGGTGAAAACATTACCTCCTTCCTAGGCCTTTAGGCCTTGGCGGATCAAAATGTCAGACCGTCAGGATGACGTTGCCGTCCATAGAGCTGCTAGCATGTCAACAAATTTCATGTTGTAGCTTCATGTGTTTCAAGTGAATCTGTGATACCAGAGACTGACCGTCACCGCTGACAGGAAGTGCTCCAACGTAATTTCAGTCTTTAGGGTCACGCTCTGCTTTAAAACATGGGCTCCTTGCGTGGATGTCATTTTAATCATCCATTCACACGGAGATGTCCAAGCGAATTCGAATGGGAATTGAGTTTTATATGTGATGTCCCTCTCTGCTTATCTGAACTGACAGGCTGCTCCTCCCAGGTCACATCTCAGGCCACCACATTAAACATGGAAAATACCAACAATTCATGAATATATCCCACTTGTATCTGATTTTTGATGCTGTCTTTTTTGTCTTGATCAAGCTTATCAATACTTTTACTTTTTTCCCCACAAAGTAACCACTTATTTTCATCAGTTTTCCGGGTGTTAGATGCTTGGTACGCTGCCTTCAGTGATCTGGCATGCAAACTATTATGACTGGGGAAAAAAAATCCTCGGCCCTCAGATTCCTTACATGCCATTAGGATGGTTAGCTGTGAAAGCAGTCAGGCCCAGGTTTATGGTGTTGACCCTCTCACGCCTATTGTCCCATGTGGGAGAGAGTCAGAGGACTATGTTATATTAACAAAAATGTTTTGCAGCAATATTTTACGCGTGGTTGTACGAGAGACAGTTAGCCTGTTTGTGCAGATGATCTGGGCTATGACGACAGGTCTTCAGTGACTCAGGAATATTGTTTATGCTGAGGAAGGATTTTCAAGCGAGGAATTTAATTCCAAGTGAGACATCCATCGGGAAAAAGATGCTGCTCTGGCACAGAATATACCTTTCTTTTTTTAAAGACTATTGCATAAAATTTTTTATTTTTTTTCTCTTGTAGTGGTAGAAACTGAGGATATGTGTAGGCAGTGTATCATGATATGCATTATACACATATAATGCATGAGACACATGAAATGAAGCATGTTAAATGTGGGGGAGAAGAGCGATTGGCTCATTAGACGGTCCCATCGCTCCCAGTTTAACCCTGCTGGTTGTATAGATGAGTTTTGCTTCTTATAATGTACTTATCGCAGAATAAATGATAAAGAAGTCTGTTAACAACAAGTGTGACAACATGGGATCTACATTATATAAAAGCATCATATAACCACAAGTCCTCACAGATATTTTTTGTAATTAATACAAAAAATGAATGCAAAGTTGGGTGTTACCTTTGCTTATAAAGAATATAGATAGAGGATTATCAGGAATATTTCCCCCCTAACTAGCCAAATAGCCATTACAATTTGTACATGTACTGTATATATAGAAAACCTTTTTGTTAAATTACGTTGTAGGATTTCTTTGTTCTGATCAGCAGGCATGTAACTGCAAACAGGAACCTTTTCACATTTATGTAAAAGTCAAATCCGATTAAATTGGATTTCTTAGATGATTTAGAGTTAATGATACTATAGTCTATTACCCACAAACGCCGTGCTCTGTGTGTGAATGCATAATGACGGTTGATCAAATCGCCATCGTGCTTTTTAAACTGTATGATTATTACTCCTCTGGTGTCTCCTCAGACAAACCACCTTGGTCGTATATCTCCTCTCTCTGGTCGGGATGGTGGTCTACACCTTCACCCTCAACCTGGGTTACCTGTGGGTGGTGTTTCTCACAGCTGGAGCTTTAGGGTAGGTAACCATTACAGAGGTCATAAACATCACAGCCAGGGTTTGATATTAAATGTGTAAAAAATTAACTATGTTCACTTATTTCTCTATAATGTATAATTAACAGGGTCCATTTAGGGTTTGAAAGCTTGAGATTTGAGTCTGAGATCTGATACGCCAACTCATACGTGTGCAACAGCTCTCTAAACTTCTTGATGTTATCGTCAAGACTTCAGATCCTGAAGAAAATCCTACGATATAATTATGAAAGATGATCACGAGTAAAAGTGTTTCAATTTGAACGATCACAAAACATACCAATTTTATATTGCAAAGTCATTAATGTCGTTAAATTTGATATTTACATTTACATACATTTGAAAATGGTGGCTAAAGAGGAGGTTTATACTGTGACGTGTCTGTTGACATTCTCACCCGTCTCCTGACAGTACAGTGATGGATGGACAGAATATAGAAACAGTGGAGTCCTATAAGTATTTGGGAACTATACTAGATAATAAACTTGAGAGTAATACTGACATGGTGTACAAGAAAAGCCAGCAGCATCTCTTTTTTTTATCTCAGGATAAGGTTCCAGGTTGACAGGACCCTGATGACAATGATTTATTGATCTTTTATTGAGTCTGTGCTCACTTTCTCATTTATCTGCTGGTGTCAATCTCTCAGGGTCAAACACAAGAAATGTACTCAAAAAGGTGGTCAACGTCTGCAGCATAAATAACACAATGCACAGGAAACTCTGCAGGATCTTTGCAACAAACAGTTATATAAGAAAGCAGAATCCATCCTGTCTGAGTGTTCCCATCCTTTACAGCAACAGTTTCAGTCTCTACTCCACTGTGGACAAATAAAGTTATTGCCTGAGCCCGAGGTTATGGTGACATTTGATGTCTACGGGTCTTAACAGCCCTTCCCGTTTTTGCTAATAATGTCTTAAAACATTCTGTATGTAGTTCATGTTTCTTTGCATTTCTCTCTAAATGAGAGCTGCTTTGTCAAAGCAGTATTAACGCTCCTCCGATCCCCCAGTCCACCGCGTGCTTTGTCCTTACAATTATTGCTATTTATGGTAAGCTGATTAAGCTCATAACTGGTTTCCATAGCAATTCCTTTGTCTGCTTTTCATTCCTGAAACCCAGACAGGATGTATTATACACCAACATATACTCGCCCTACTTTTAAATTCTTTCCCCTGGCTGGGATGAAAACTACTGCAGATCATACACTGTGGTTTTTACCTTTAATTTAACCTTCAGTGTCTGTCTGTCTGTCTGTCTGTCTGTCTGTCTACAGCTTCTTCATGACAGGATATCTACCTCTGGGCTTTGAGTTTGCAGTAGAGCTCACCTATCCAGAGTCCGAGGGAACCTCATCTGGACTGCTCAACTGTTCAGCTCAGGTCAGTAATGTTACAGCACAGAATATAAAAGATGTTTGTATGGGGCTGTAATTGTTTTTTTTAAATCTCATTTCAGATCTTTGGAATCATTTTCACCATCTCCCAGGGGAAGATTATTGACAGATGGGGCACTTTTGGGGGAAACATCTTCCTGTGTATCTTCCTGTTAATAGGAACAGCACTGACAGGTATGATGATAACCTCTAATGCAACACAAGACAGAACAACTTTCAAAACAACAGTGAACATTGAACTCATGTCAGCATCAGTGGATGCACGTGATTTTAAAGGGGACTTTAACACACTGTCTTCTGTAGAAGGAGACTGTTTAAACCAGTCGTGCTTTTCATAGGATAAGGTTGCCCTCTAGTGGCTGAATGAAGAATCCCCTTTAGTAAGGGCACGATTAAATGAAAATGAAGACTTCATCTTCTTCTCCATATCAAACAAAAGAAGGTGCTCTTTTAAATTACTTAACTTTTAAAATATTTTACTGGTGACCTGATGCCATTCATTGGGTGTGCATCAACATTAACACATAACCGAGTAATTTCTCTGATATTCTCTGACATAAAACATACAAATCATCACTTTTAAAACTACATAAGATACATCAGGTTGTGGTATGAAACCCCTATTACTATTTTGTATGAAATTTAGTTTGAATATCCTCAAATTGTGACAGGTTTGTGGAGGTAACACTGAGATACTGTGTGGTTAGAGCTGTCCAGGCGCCTGCTGCAAATAGTCTTCTGTGTTGTCCCTGTTTTGCTATTTCTAAACACATATATCTAAAATAAATTTAATTACAGAAGTGAGTCATGAATGAAGACAATTCTCTACATATTGCTATTTTTCTTGCCAACATAAAACCGCGTCCAACTCTAATTTTAAACCCGGAAAAAACACCAAGACTGAAACTTCCATAAGTTAAACTTTTCCCTCTCCTTCATCACAGCACTCATCAAGTCCGACCTCCGGCGACAGAGGGCCAACCTTCAGAAGGCCGAGGTGCAGACCGTGAGTGTAAGTACATCCGTGTGCGCTGCATGAAGTCAGAGGTGGGATCTTCACTTCCCTTTGGAGAAGGGATGTGTTAGATACCGCTGAGGCTCTGGGCTGGATACACTCTGAATGGCTCTCTGCAGTTCTCACACTGCAGGCATGCACACAGCAGTGAATGCAGGTTTCACACTACTGCACGCTAAACACACTGAAAACACCCTCTACTCTCAAATACTGTTTGCTGAAAGCACAACTCTGCTTCGTCTGAGAGCTCTCCCACTTGCTCTAACAGCATCTGTTGCTATAAAAACCTCATTTTGTTTTCACTTTTGTAAAGAGTGCAGTTGACAGCTGGCACACAGATCAGTAATCTGTAATTATCAGTTGTATATATCACTGTAGCAATGTGATCATGACACACCACAATCACGCTATTAATAAATAAAAAGCGGTTTAATTTATTGAATTCGTCTGAAACAAATGCATATTTTTGGTCAATATGTATGTAATGTATCACAGATTCAAATTCAGTTCAACAGAAAACAAAACCCAGAGGCCTCCAGCTGCTCAGATCACCTTTGAATTTTTAACAATGAATGCCACTTTAAACTAAATCTTACTTCACATTGCGTGTCTTCTGCTGCTAACTCGTTGCCTTGTTTGAGACAAACTTGGGATCTCTTTCGCTGTCTTTCCTCGTCCTTTCTCCATCCATAATATTCCAATTCTAACAATATTGGCTAAAATGGAAAGCTCCAGTAATCCTGCACACTAATAGAGCTTAAATAAGATGTATTGAATAGACCACCACTAGTTTCCTTGTTTTATTAATGAGCCAGTTCTGTTAAATTGTTAGAAATGAGAAGACCAGCGGTGAGATAACTAATGATACAGGCACAGCAGTTGAAATAAGCTGTAATAGATGTAATATATATCAAAATAAATAATGACAAACAAATAGTGTTTATTGAAGTTACATCATATTTAGCATGATTCACTACAAGATGACTTTGAACTGCACGTCGTATTCTGTGTAAGTGTGACTGCTGGGCTGGAGTGCAGGTAGCAGGAAGTATTAGTTGGGTATGTAGGGTTTGGTAGCGGTTGTAGCGGTTGTGGTGGTTGTGGCGGTGGTGGTGGTGGTGTGGGATGGAGGAGACGGCGAAGGGTGAGGTGACCCCTCAGAGATGTGACACCCAAGCTGTGGTTCCAGCCTACAGGCTCCGTGTCACTGGTGCAGGACTACGGCGCCACAGTGAGCGACGACCACTGGCAACGGAAGCCTTGACATACTGTAAACTCACAACCTCACTAAAACCAAAACGCACACCTGGAAAGGTAGGGGCACCCCCGCTCTGAAGCTTCAACACCAGAAACGCACAAACACACACAAACACACAATGGACAAGAGTAATGTGACAGTAAACAAACATTATTTGAATGTGAAAATGCCTTCAACAGACATGTTACAAACCACATTGTTGTTTCAATTTACAAAAATAGAGGGTTTAATTCATTCTTCACAAAAGCATGACTGGTATTTTGTAAATATTAGTATCAATAATACTTGAGGTTATTAATACTGAACTGCAGCACATTCTACTCCACTCCACAATCAAATTAAACAGATTAACTTTCTGTTATTGTGGAATAAAACTGCTTATCCTGCAGGATTTCAGCCTCCTAGAAAACTCATCATAACAATAAAATTAATAGTTTAGATTTCCAACAGTTGTGTTTTTTGTTGTCACTGTGCATAAACTTTTTTTCCGCTTTAAAGGGGACATATCATGCTCATTTTCAGGTTCATACTTGTATTTGGGGTTCCTACTAGGACATGTTTACATGCTTTAATGTTAAAAAATCACATTATTTTTCTCATACTGTCTGTCTGAATATACCTGTATTCACCCTCTGTCTGAAACGCTCCGTTTTAGCGCCTATCTCTTTAAGACCCCCTCACGAAAAAGCCCAGTCTGTTCTGACTGGCTTGAGAGAAAAATATGGTGCACCTTTGTAAAGGTAGTTCTCAGGCTGTGGGCGGTATATTCTAATGAGCCTGCATGTGACATAGGAAGGGGAGCCAAATCTGAATGGCTTGTTGAATCACTTGTTTTCTGATCTACGCAGCCAACAAAAAACTGACTGGGTTGTCTTATTCACAGTTTGTGGGTTGGTAGGAACTCCAGATACCCAAATGAATGTGCACAGGCACTGAAAAAGTGAGTTTTTCATGATATGTCCCCTTTAATAAAACCAACATTTTAAAGTATTTTTTTTTGTGATCAACTGACAGTATTAACTGAGAGGTTTTGATGAGTACATAACAATTCATGGATTATATTGACTTGATGCAAGAGGTGAATGAGTTTTATAATGGTTAATAGAGTGCTACAGGAATGAGTCCTAAAATCCAGAAATAAGTTAGCATTTTTGCGCTTCCGGTTCCCTCGTCTGGAAGTCAATGTGTTTTTAGTTAGATGCCTGAAATAAGGTCTGTGGTTAACACAAGCTGAAGAGATTTTAATGTTTTGTTCTACAAAAATAAAATACATCAGTAAATATTTCACTCATAAATTTTGAAGCTTTTACGCGTCTTAAAAAAGGCGGTTGCTAACAAGTGGCTAAATGAGACTACAAGACGTCATCATGCCGTCACATCCGCTTTTACAGCCTCATGTATACTCGCGCTCATGCGACCGTGGTGTAGTTTGTTTATAGCCTGACATCAGCTTTTTACTTCTGGTGACTGCATTCACACATCAAAAAATCATCAAAGTGGTGTTCATTTGTGACGATTATATTACTGAACAAAATGTGTAAGTATCATAAACGTGTATTTGCCACAGAGTTTATTTTCTGCAATAATCCAAAACTCAATGGAATAATCCCATTGGCTTTTTGTCGAGGGAACCCAGGGTGATGCTAACTTCCTGGTTTGCCTACAAAAATACGTCATCCTTGGAGCACTCTTCAAGTAATGTACAGAATAATGTTGGTATTAATATTCTGTTGTCTTTCTGAGTCAAAATGTGTCTGTCTTCTGATTTAAAAAAATATTTTCTCAAAAAACTCTTGATTTTTTTGTTGGATGATGTAATTGTAACTGTTTTTCATCTCCTTTACAGACAGTGACAGCGGATCTAGAGGGAGCCGTCTCTCCTCCTGAAGTCCTGAAAGTGGGGAAGTTATAAGGAGGACAGACTGTCAAAGACACCGTGTACAAATAAAAACAGAAATACTGACAACATGCAAAAACATGCACACATGGCAGCTGCTGTGAAGGGTGAACACATGGAGAGTGAATCATACTGAGCAGCCCTCTGTGAGTCCTTAACAACCAGCAGACCTGCTGTACATCTGATGTACTGTATGGGCGCCACGCTCTGACTTCAACACCAGAGATTCACACTGACATCCCAAAGTGCAACTTAGCTCATCCCAAACAAGCACAAGTCAATCAAGCACAAGGGGAACGCACGTGGAACCTCAATGGTTTTTACACCCCGAGACCAAATCATCTTTGTAAACATTCATTTTATCCAATATGTAGGCATTTTACACGTCTTGTCGGAGCAATTTAGTGACTCCAACATTACTCCACTTCTTTAACTGATTTGTTCCCTACCGTTTTACCGTCCCTCTCTGATTAGTGTTGTTCTATGCACCTAATGAGCAATATTTAAACTGTGAGTATTTCCTGATATTGGACCAATATTGTGTGTGACTGTGTCGTGTTTTCCTGTCATGGCAGTCAGCTCAATCATATCCTTTCTGTCTGCCATTCAGGATCACATGGAAGTGTAACTTCTGCATACTGCTGATTATAAATATGATTGATGCTGTGCATCAGTTCTGCTTACTGTAAGTGATCTCCACAAAACACATGGTGAGAAACATCTTGAATTAACATGCGAGAGCGTCTGGAATACGAAGGATGTCGGCACAGCACAAAACATGATGGAAGGCAGATCAATCTTCTGTAGTTGTCATTTTGCACAAGAACATGTTTTATGTGTGATACTACTTAGCTTGTAAAAGTGTTACTGAGAAATGTAGTTCATGCTGTGTAGCCATTGTTTTTTACAGTTTGTCATTAACATGTTTTACGTGATGTGTTGTGGTGAGCTGTCTGGTGGTTTCCCTGTTTTATAATGTGTGTTATGTGATTTTCAGAGGTGCTAGCTATTCTTTCAGTGGTATTTTTAGGACGTCACAGTGCTGTGAAAAACTCTACCTGCTAGTCTTTTTTCTATTTTGACTGGATACACAGTGCAGTGTTTTCTGTGACACTAAACAAATGAATCAAGTAAAAACAAATCAATGCATTAAAAATATTAACGAGAGGACTCAGTGGGGTTTGTTGTGCTCGCTAATTGGATAACCTCAAGAAAAAGGTGTGTCTTTGGATATAACAAGGAGAGCATGAGGGTTTATATTTCTCACACATAGCAGTGTGCTCATGTTTTCTGCATCTGAATCCTCCATCCTAAACCACAAAGCCCAGAGCTGAAAAGCCACAATTAGGAGAAAATAACCTCTCCTTTCAACCCAAATATGAGATCTGAGCAGCACAAATATTAAAGGAACAGTGTGTAACATTTCGGAGGATCTATTAGTACTAGTTTTTATAAGTGTATAATCACCTGAAACTAAGAATCGTTATGTTTTTGTTATGTTTTGCTTAGAATGAGTCCTTCATATCTACATAGGGAGCGGGTCCTCTTCACCGAGTCCGCCATGTTTCTACAGTAGCACAGAACTGACAAACCAAATACTGGCTCTGCTGCAGAGTGTAAAACCGTGTTTACCACCGTGGTTACCACGGTTTTACAATCACGTTACTGCAGTCTTGGAAAGGGAGGCGTAAGTGGAGGGGTATTCAGTTGGTTGCAATCTGCAACCACACCACTAGATGCCACCAAATCCTACACACTGTCCCTTTAAATGTTTATCAAAAATAATACAAATAACACAATTACACCCTCAGAAACAAGATTTTTTACTTATTTTTCATATGTAGTTTATAAATACATATTATTCGCTTATTACTTTAGTAGAAAATGTCAAAAATCCAGTAATTTCATTTTTTAAAAGTTTTATAGGACAATTATTGTGCATATTAAATTCCTACAAACATTTCACAGCACAGTACAAACATCAAGAATGACTGCTTAATAGGAATAATAGACTGTAATGAAGAGCATAGTTTTATACTGTATAGTTATCTGAGTTCTTTGGTAGATCATGAACTGAAAACAATGTACAAGTGGTAGTCTGGAGAAATAAAACATTCTCAAAGAAATCTACGCTGAATTAATTATGAGCATAGACACATTTTATTCAGCACTGACAGTTCAGATACTACAAAATTAACTAAGTGAAACATCCATGTATTGATCACTTGAGAATGAATTAATTATAATATATATACCTTATGTCAAACTGTTTTTGATTGTACTGCGAACTACAAAATGTCAGTTTAAAAAACATGAAATACAGTCCAGATAGAGCGGTGTATGGAGTCTACAGAAAGTGTTATAGTAGGACATTAATGTAGATCCAGATCTCATGTTCTTCAAGGCAGGAAGCAGCACACTGGGGCCAGTCCACTGGTGTCTGGTGGTCACTGTGGAGGTGGAAGGAAAATCTAACAGCCGGGATTCAGTTACGCTTCTTCTGTCGTGCTCCGACTTCCTCTTGTGACTCTGGGATACACTGGTATCCAATCAGCATTCCTATGATGGAGAAACCTAGAAATACACATGAAGATGCTATTAGGATTTTCTATAAAGACTATTTAATACCTTTAACAGCTGAAATGTAATCATTGAAGGGATTTAAGAGTCCACACTCACTAGCGACAATGAGTGGTGCCATGACCCCGATAGTCAGAGGAGCAGTTTTGTAGATGAAGGCTTCAGACAGGAAGTGGCCCAACGCCAGCACAAATGTCCACAAGGTGATGTGATACAGCCTGCGGGAGACACACAGTAAGAACACACAGTGTGAAGGATGCCAACAGAAACAAGGTGCAGGAAGCAAGAAATGGTCTTACGTTCTGTTCTGGATATCAATGGCACAGGAGCAGCGAATGATCGACGACAGCAACGTCCAGATACCGAATGTTCGAGCTTGGAGACCGTTCACTGAGGAAACGGGAAGGAAATGGAAAATCAGGAATGAAGGAGTGCCATTTCATATACAGAAATTTGATGTCACTGTATACAATGACCTGTTGTGACCTCTAGGATAATCACAGCCACATGAAACTTTACAACCACAAACTAGAGACCTCGAGCATCCAGAGGATGGATGGTTTTCCTTGGTAGATTGACAATAAGGGGGTTTCTGATTGGTTTCCACAACAGAAGTGCTCGCCATCCAATAACCAAAAAATGCAATTCTTGCAGAAATCTCAAAATCTCAAAAGTGTTTGATACCAAATCACAGCATGACTTTTTCTATGGTGTTCCTCAAGGTCTTGGTGTCTTAATGTGGTATTTTGGAGGGATTATTCATAATTTTTTTAATTAAGACTGTAATTGGTTGCAATTTTGGTTATCCTAATAGTATGATATATAGATTAAGTGTTGTCTTTTAGATACATTTTTCTAGTCAATGCTATTTTATAACCTTGTATAAACTATCACCAACTCCTGACAGAGCTGACAGCACCAACATCATGCTCAAGTTGAGTGAAAAATATGTTGATGATGTGACATTTAATGTTGTCAAGCTGTAATATCCATCAATCAATCAAACCCCTGTAATATCCTCACCAAACTCTGGTGTGCCCGTGTAGAGCTTCTCTGATAGAAAGCTGTGATCTCTGAAGCTCTGCAGGGTGTTTCCCATCGCGATGACGGACACCATCACCAACCAGCTCCTCAGGACGTTCAGAAAGCGACTCATGTTGTCTGTGAGGTGAGACGCACCTGTCAGAGAGGAAGTGTGTTTGTTTATTATCAGAGCAGGATTTAAACAGCTTCGTGGACTGAAGGCAAGTGCAGCTGGCTGGTCATATTAGAATATAATAGAATAGAATAGAAAGCTTTATTGTCATCATATTAAATACAACAAGATTCACAGTTTGCCATTTCTGGTCAGTGCTTTAAAACAAATACTTGACAAGACTAAAGGAGGCAGATAAAATATATAACAGGTAAAACACACACAGTATATAAAGCAAATAAAACAGGTAAAATAGATGTAATAAATAAATATAAACAGAAGTGTTACACTAGAAGTATAAAATATAAAAAATAGATGTAATGTAAACAGAGGTAATTGCACTTTTAAAATAGGTAGGATAGATGTAATAAATAAATATAAACAGAAGTGTTACACTAGAGGTATAAAATATAAAAATAGATGTAATGTAAACAGAGGTAATTGCATTTGTAAAATAGGTAGGGTAGATGTATTAAATAAAATGTAAACAAAGGTAGTTGCACTTGTAAAATAGGTAGAGTAGATGTAATAAATAAAATGTAAACAGAGGTAGTTGCACTTGAGATGTATATTGCATCAAGGATATATTGCACAAACACAATAACAGATTGACACATCACAGGAGGACCATCTATCAGCTAGCAGGCCTACTAGTAACCTAGTTAATAGAATCAACGAGCCTATTATGATTACAAAATAACATAAATTGTGCTTATATTTACCTGTCGGCCTCTATAAAACTATGTGAACATGTTCCCGAGAGAGGACTGGATATATAAAACAATTAAGCAGGACTCAAGCCAACCGTGTTATGGTGTTATGTACACTATGGTGAGTCTTCCAATAACAAGAGTTTAAGACATGGCTCCATCCAATCGTACCACTCATATGATTGGCCCTTACGAACGTTCAGGTCCCGCCCACTTTCTTCGCTAAACCAATAGAAATCAAGTAAATCCGGTCACCTGGAGACTGTAGGCTAGGCTGTAGTGATGGGAATTAAGGCTCTTTTTAGTGAGCCAGATCTTTTGGCTCCGCTGACCAAGAAGAGTCGGATCCCAAACGGCTCTTCGTTTTACCACTTCTGCCTTTTATAATTCAGCCAAATTGATATGATATGATTAGTATGTGTGCACATATATCACTTAAATTATTCAATTTAATTATACTAAACCTTATAATTTCCAGAATACCATAATTTTACATGCTGCTTCGTTTCCGACTGTCACTCATCTTGTCTGCTATTCGCGCACCGTACTCCTCTCTCTCTTTCTCTCCTCCTCTCCCTCCTGCTCTGTACATGTAGACCGTCTCAACGCTCCATGCACCCCCGCCCCTCCTTGCTTGATGGTATGATCCTTGTCTGTCATCACCTGATTGGTCGCACGGACGTCATTAATACAACATTCAGTCGCAGTCAGTGCATGGAGTGCATGGAGTGCCTGTGGCGCGGATAAGATCGTCCTATCATTCTGCCTTGAATTAATACAAAAAAAACAAAAAAAAAACCAAAAAAAAAAAACAGCTCTCGGATGGGAGCCGGCTCTTATCGTTCACTTAAAAGAGCCGGCTCTTAGAGTTGACTCGTTCATAACGACACATCACTAGTTCAAACAAAGAGTAGATGGTGGAGCGAGAGAATAATCTGTTTTGATTTATGTTTTCGTTAAATATTTTTTCAAGTAGAGGGAAGTGGAACGTACGGAGGTGTCATTTTAGCAAAGCTTTAGCTTTTACTTAATTTTACTTCAGCAAGTATTTTTTCGCATAGGTCAGGGGTCAGCAACCTGCGGCTCTTTAGCTCCTCTCCAGTGGCTCCCTGTGAATCTTTTACAAAATGAGTGGAAATGAATAACTGTTTATTTGTTTACATTTTAATTTTTTATTTATCATTGTTGTAGGTCTATGGTATGACGGTACGACGGAGTATTAGAGCCACATTGAGGAAAAAATAAATCAATTTGAGATTTCGATAATAAAGTCAGAAGTTTAGGAGAAAAAAATTCATAGTATTATGAGAATAAATATATTTATTCTCATAATACTATGAATTTAATATATAATTAAAATATGTATAATAGTATAGTAGTAGTAATTTTACGTGTTATTTTCTTTTTTTCTCGTAAAGTCATGACATTATTCTCTTAATATTACGACTTTTTTCTCGTTATGTTATTTATTCTCGTTATATTATAACTTTTTTATCGTAAAGTTATGATATTATTCTCATTATATTACAACTTTTTTTTCTCGTAAAGTTATTACTTTATTCTCGTAAAATTCTGACTTTTTCTCATAAACTTGTGACTTTATTCTCGAAATCTCCGATTTTTTCCCCTCAATGTGACCCCATAGCTCACTGACAGATTTTATTTTATTTTTTTTGCCTTAAATGTCTCTTTCGATAGTAAAAGTTGCTGACACCTGGCATAGGTTCTCGTTAAACACTATCTCTAGTCGAAAAACACACAAATCACACACAGACTGAAGACGGGGCTCTCCCTCTCTTTGACAGTAACGTCTCCTCCACCAGCTCCCCAACCACTGGATGCATGCAGCGCAACATTTGGTCAGTTGAACAAAACAAATATTCCCCGCGACTGCGCATGCGCTGTGCTCTGTTGCTACCCAGTTGTTGTAGTAACCAGGAAGATTCTAACCGCTATGATCAACTGGCCTTGGTACCAGCTAGCTAGCTAGCTAGCTAACAGTTAGCAGCTCTCTCAGAGATAAAGGCACGTTGTTGTGTACTTATATTATTGCTTTATAATAACGTTTAACTTGAGCGGTCTCAAACTAAAGCAGACTTTATACCCGGTTAGCTTAACCTAAAGTAGCATGTCAGTAACTGTAAGTGTTATTTAGCTAACGCATGTTTAACTGTGTTTAGTCTTAATGTCTTCTGTCCACTGCTGCTAACGTCAATAGAGAGATATTTCACCATAGATACAGGTAGAGCTACATAGCAGCTGTTCTCGGTTAACTAAACTAACTGTGTGCTAAATGTGAAGCACATATTTTGCATGAATGGCGTTCATTTGAACTGAGTTGAGTTATTCAATGACATGATGTGTGTCTGCAGGTGGAGGTGGGAGCGTTTAGGTGCCATGGGAAGACTCAGAAACACTTGATCCCAGGAAGCAGCTCGTCATCCTTTCACTGTGAAGATATGCCTGCTGTGACCCGTCATAAAGAGGACTCTGAGTCCTCTTCAGAAGACGAGCAAGAGTAAGTGTTAGCTGACAATAACTTGATATTTTCAGGTGGAATTTCATTCATTCATTCATTCATTCATTCATTCATTCTCACTGTGCAATATCATTTTCCAAACTCCTACCCATCTCCATCTCTGTTTACAACTGTCTCACTGATATAAAACAATGCAAACTTGTCAAGGGATGAGCCTGTTTTGAAAGAGAAAATACTCCCACAAACGTGTGTGTGATAAGAAATGAAACAGCATAGGTAGGTATGTAGGTTAATGTGTTAATGTAGAAGTTTGCACAGACCTGCTATTTAAAGGCATATCAACACTGAGGGACTCTGGGGTGATTTTGTATTTGGATGTGTACAACAACACACTGGGGAGCAGTGCTGGTTCACACCGTCTATCCTTAGACCCTTGATTCAGATAAGGAAAAACTACACCCCCCCAAAAAAACTTTATAAGGAGTGTTGTTCTACATGTTCAAATACAAAATCACCCCAGAGTCCCTCTGTGTTGTAATGCCTTTAAATAGCAGGTCTGTGCAAACTTCTACATTAACACACTAACCTACATACCTACCTATGCTGTTTCATTTCTTATCACACACGTTTGTGGGAGTATTTTCTCTTTCAAAACAGGCTCATCCCTTGACATGTTTGCATTGTTTTATATCAGTGAGACAGTTGTAAACAGAGATGGAGATGAGTAGGAGTTTGCTCACAGTCCCTGAGGTTTGTGGACGTGGCTGTCTGAGGTCGCCTTCAGTATCAGTTAGGTTCTTAGCCGACTGATCCTCCTGTAATACCTCACCTCAAGATTTCTCTCTAAATACAGTGTTAATGTGACACCATGCAAACGCAAAAGCATTGTTCGTTTTCCTCCCGGCTGTACTCAAAGTCTTGCAACTTGCCATAGTTTATTGATCGTGTAATGTAATCCATGCAGGATTACAGAAGAAGCTCCTGTTTAATAATTTATGACAAGATACATTTAGACAAAATGAAGCCTTCACGAAGCTTTCATTTTGCATAATTGATGAAAGAGGAACTGAATGAGAAAGAAGAGCTTCTAGCTCTCAATCATAGCTGCAACAGTTGGACTATGTTATCTTGTCTCTGCCAACTAATTCCCTCTTAAGCTATACTTAGTCATAGCATACTGAGAGCCACTGCGCCCGCTTTTAGGCTAATTTCCATCTCCTAAATTAGTTTGGATTGCTTAGTGTTAGGGTTTAACCTCCAGGTGACCAGTGACTATACCAGACTAGTGACCAGACTATAGTAAAACACTTTGATTTTATCGTACAGAATTGTAGTATTTCCAGTAGAGCTGCAACGATGAATCGATTAGTCATCGACTATTCAATTAATCTACAACTACTTTGATAATCGATTTAATCGGTTTGAGAATTTTTTTAAGAAAAAAGTCAAAATTCTTTGATTCAAGCTTCTTAAATCTGAATATTTTTTGGTTTCTTTACTCCTCTATGACCGTAAACTGAATATCTTTGAGTTGTGGACAAAACAAGACATTTGGGATCAACAGTTTTTCACTATTTTCTGACATTTTATAGACCAAACAACTAATAAATGAATCAAGAAAATAATCAACAGATTAATCGACAACAAAAATAATTGTTAGTTGCAGCCCTAATTTTCAGTACACCCTGTCTGAATTCAACGTATTACCAAACAAGCACATTTGATTTCAACCTGTGTAAATTCTTCTGCTCACCTCTGACTTGAATGTTATCACTTTATTTGTTAGGGGCAGTAGATATTAGTTGACAATAACATGATGTAAAAGTTTATGACGACAGACAATCCTAAATTATGCAACGGACAAGTATAGCATTACAGGCCAACACAGGAGGCACATAGCACACATAAAGACAAACACCTGTAAGTGCATGCACAAGTACATGGGCAATATTGTATATTTAACCAAATATTGCAACATATCCTCATACAACGGTTCGTATGATATCTTATTAAAAGTTATATCTCATTTTTCGCGCATTTTCCTACAAATGTCGAGCAACATGTGACGCAATAATACGTGTCAATTTACACTCGTTACATGCATTCAACCCTTTTAAAATACACTTCCGTCTTCACAGGAAGCTACTTGGTTATGGTGTATGAGAGCAGCCTGAATATTTGCAACCTAAATGGTCATACTTTACGGAAATATCACTGTGATGGCAACAGTTTGTCTAAGACCTTCACAACTTGTGTGTTTAGTATCGCAATAGTCTCAATGGTAGTTCATGTTCAAAGTAAACCACAGGCTTAAATATGATCAAAACATCTTTGTTTAATGGCGTGCAACAAAGCCACCACAGTGGAAAAGATATCTGGCTGATTGTCTGACGTACCTAGATACTTCAGCTAGGGGCAGCAATTGTTTACATGCTTCTCCTCCTTATCCTGACCGGCCACGCCTGATTGGGTTCTACTCCATCATCATGCTACCTTATCTTATTGTCAGCCCCTGATAAGCGCGCAGATAGTCTGCAGTTTTACAAGGGTGTCTTTTAGTACAGTACATGGGTTTGTTATTGCCCAGCACCTCCTGAACATGTGTGTGGTTCTGCCTCGATCTGCCTGACTGAAATAAACACCAAATTACCCATATACTGTAGGTTAATTCACATCATCTAAGAATGCATCTGTATGATATTGTTACTGGGAAGTTTTTCTCTGTGTAAAATAATTTTTCCAGATTTTGACTGTTCTGCGGGTCCCAGACTTTGCAAACCTTTAGAAAATTTGCATCTAACTGTGAGCGTGTATCATCTAATTGTTTGTCCACTAGAGCCCATCAATGCATCGCCTGGAGTGGCCTCAGCAAGACCATCCCAGTCCTCTTGTTTTTCCCTCAAGCTGCTGTTTCTAAAGATGGGAATATCTGCTCTACTGGAGGTACACTATCTACAAAATGAGAAAAGTAATGATAACATAATTTAAATTTGGAGCATTCATTAAGTTGGATACTAAGAATATTTTGTTTTCCATAGAGCGATATAACTTGGCCTTCAAGATTGTGCGTACAGAGAGTCGCCTGGTACGAGGACTACTCACCAATCATGGATTCCATGAGGTAATGTTCTCCACTAAATCATGCAAATTTAAAAGATTAGCCTTAAAAAAAATTTTTTTTAGCTGCCACTGCTATGTATGTACCTCTCAGCTGTGTAGGATAAGAGATAGTAGGGCTGTTTTTATTTCCTCTGACTAATAATGCCGATGTCAAAGCCCGGGAATGCACCCACGGAAAAAAAATGACCTCAAGAGCATTAATCCTGTTTCACGAGGGCACACAATCCCCATTATTGCTCTTTCCAAGCAGTTACAATTAATTCCCTTTTTTATTTCATTTCAATGCTTCTTGACTCCCGCTAACCCATCATCAAAGGCAGACGAGTGTCTACCACAGCCGCGACAGAGCCAAGCTTTAATAAGCCTTTATTGCAAACATCTGGCTCTCCCCTAGACGCCGAGCGGCCATGTGAAGCCTGCCTCCTAACGAATTGTTGGAATATGACAAAACAAAATAGATAAAATAATGTCAGGGCGATGAAAATCTGTGAGTTGGCCCTCCTTTTGTGATAATTTCTAAAGAGCCGGCTGTATTTTCTCCAGGTTATTGGTGGAGTGTCTGATCTGCTTCTTAGATTTAATTCAACTGAGCTGTCATATGTGATGGACATCAGAATCTAATACTGCTGTCGGGGACTGGAAACTCTACAGAGCTTTTTCAGTATGGACAGCAATGGCTTCGTTTTTTTTAATGATCCCTTTGCAGATGTCATTTGCTTTGTGTGCACTGAATCTAAATGACTTGATCCCGTGAAGTCAATCATTCTGTGTGTTTTTCAGGTCCACCCAAACAGCAACGACTTTAACCTCATGTGGACGGGATCTCACCTCAAGCCTTACTTACTACGCAGCCTTCAGGACTTCCAGAAGGTCAACCACTTCCCCAGGTATAATAGAGGGCTCAGAAGTGTGTTGCCACTGTTTTCTGTGTTATAAATATCACCAGTGAGTGACTGAGCCATTCTAAGCCCGTCAGTTCAGCCAATGTGTTTGTTGGCTCCCACTGCAAAGCGCATTTAGTTTGGACCGGTGCCTCTCTGAAATACGAAATGAATCACACTGTCAGGCAGAGGGCGATCTATTGCCGTTATGCATGCGTATATTTTTGTTCTGTCAGTGTCGGAGCTGTGGAGCATTTTAAAACTGGAGGTTCTGCTCACTTGCAGGTCATATGAATTGACGCGCAAAGACCGTCTGTATAAAAACATCCAGCGAATGCAGCAGACGCACGGCTTCAAAAACTTCCATATTGTTCCTCAGACCTTCGTGCTCCCCTCTGAATACCAGGAGTTCTGCAGTAAGACACCTCTCAGCTGATCCTGTTTGTCTCTTTATGATATGTTTACAAGCAGTGCCCATTCTAAACATAATATACATTTGGCTTTCTGTTTGAATCTCTTCTCGTCTCTCCTATCTCAAACTCAGATTGTTTTGTCAAGGACAAGGGCCCCTGGATTATTAAACCAGTAGCATCTTCAAGAGGGCGAGGCATCTACTTGGTCAGCAATGTGAGTGATTTTGAGGAGTTATAATTATCCTCTCATACAGCCGTTTTCAACCTTTTTGGATTGTGACTCTGTTAAAAGATTGTTTTTTTCTTGGTTTGTTTGATTTGAAGGACCTTTAGAGACCTCAAGATGAAAGTAGGGGTGCAGTGGTTAGCACTGTCGCCTCACAGCAAGAGGGTTGCAGGTTCGAATTCGGCTTGGGGCCCCTCTATGTGGAGTTTGCATGTTCTCCCCGTGTCAGCGTGGTTTTTCTCCGGGTTCTCCGGTTTCCTCCCACAGTCCAAAAACATGCAGGTTTGGTTAATTGTTGACTGTAAATTGCCCGTAGGTAAAAATGTGAGCGTGAATGCTCGTCTATCTCTATGTGTCAGCCCTGTGACAGTCTGGCGACCTGTCCAGGGTTTACCCCGCCTTCGCCCAATGTCAGCTGGGATCGGTTCCAGCCCACCCCCGCGACCAATTAATCAATTATCAATTAATCTGCCCCTTATTTTCTCAAGTAGTTGTTGTTTGGTCAATAAAACATCAGAAAATAGTAAAAAAAAAATAAAATCATCATTCTCCAGAGCCCAAGATGACAGATTTTTGTTTTGTTTTTGTGAGAGCAACAGTCTAAAAACTCAAAGATATTCAGTTTACTATAATGTGAAACAGGGGAAAGCAGCAAATCATCACATTTGAGAAACTGGATTCAGAGAATGCTTGGCATTTTTGCTTCAGAATGGACTTTAATGATTAATAATAACTGAATACATTTTCTTTCCGGAGCTGAAAGCTCTGCAAAAATGGACCTTGTGACATTCTAATCAAAATAAATGTTGTTTACTTTATTCCTGAGCTCTCTCAAATTTTTGCTTTTTTTTTCTTGTGAAACGTTTCTATATCCAAGGTCAAGAATGAACCCTCAAGATCATACTTTGTTTTGTGTAACCGCAATATGTTTTTTTCTTTTCTTTCTTTTCCCATTAATCTTATCTCTTGAATCTAGGGGTCAGGTTGGGAAACAGTGGTTCTATTACAGACTAATGCAGTGACCCAAAATAAACCTGTGTGTTTGAGGCTGGAGTGAATTGACCGACATGTGTTTGTATAGATGGGGAAATCGGATAAGGAATAGGGAAATCACTTAAAAGTGTGTGTTTTTGTCTAAAAGAGTGTGTAAAACTGCGGTGAACGTGAGGGACTGGAACAACACATTCTCTCACGTGCGCACGGGGGCAGAAATTGAAAACAAACTCAGAGGATGATGATACATTAGCGGAGCTTTAAACCAAAATTCTGCCACTATTTTGCATGTGAGATGTGTGTGAGTAAAGCAGTGTGTTAAAGGAATAGTTTGACATCTGGGGAAATTTGCTTTCTTGCTGAGAGTGAGGTGAGAAGATTGATGCCACTCACATTTCTGTGAGATAACTTTGAAGCTACAGCCAGCAGAGGGTTAGCTCAGGTTAGCACAGAGACTGGAAACAGAGGGAAACAACTCATCTTTAAGCTAAGCTAACCAAATATTGTGTGTGAAAATTTCAACACAGATTCATATTAATGACTAACCTAGTGGGAGTTAACTGTAAGCATACTGACTTAAAAAATACCATGTGAACTGAAGCAGTCAGCTGTCCAGATGTTATTTGTGTGTGTGGAGGGGTGTGCAGATACAGCTGCCTTTGAAATAAGTATCAACCAGTGTTTCAGACATTAATAAGCTTTGTGGAGTAAATCACACTCTTCCAAGGCCCCGGCTTTTGGAGGAGCTCAACACGGTTCTCACTCTTGGAAAACATATGCACGATCCTTCTTCTTCTCAGGCATTTTTATGAAACAGTGGAAAGAATGTCAGAGCGATATTTGGAGAGGGGAAAGAAATACGCTCATTTTTTTGGTTCAGGTTTTCTCTGAACTGTAGCCAACGCTGAGGTTACCCCGCCTCCCCCACCCCCCTCCGTCCCATCTCTTCTCGACTTCGCCACCTGCAACACATTTCAACCTCATAAATGACCCATCTCCCACCACCAGATTGTGTTTTTATAGGCTGTTATTGAATGTTGACCCGCTACGGCCAGTGTCGTTGCAGTCTCCAGCTTTTCTTGATGATTCTTTGATGTTAATGGTTAACAGCAGTGTCACATCATCTATGTGGAATTCAGTGTTTAATGCTGTTGTGTGTGAATGAATATACAGTATGAAAACTCAGTTAAAATGCCATCTAACTTCATCACTGTAGTAAATAATCTACAATATCAGTTGTTATGTAGGTCAGTTGATGACATTTTCCCTCCATACCAACCACAGCAAGGTGAAACTAATTCAACATGTTAAAATGATAATAATCTAAAGCCTTCATCTTCCTCATTGTGTTGATTATATTGTCTTGTATTTGTTTCTGTTTATCATCTGCAGCCAAATCAGATTTCCATGGATGAGAACATCTTGGTGTCTCGCTACATTAATAACCCGCTACTGATAGATGGTGAGTTCTACAGCCGCATCTCAATTTGTAAGGATTATTCTGGCATTCTGATTAATCTGTGTGAATTACTCTAATTTTTTTTTTTTTTTTTACAGAGTTCAAGTTTGATGTACGGATGTACGTGGTGGTAACATCGTACGATCCAGTCCTCATCTATGTGTATGAGGAGGGGCTGGCTAGGTGAGCTGTGTGTGGGGTGTTTGTGACATGATTGGGATAGTGATTACCTGACACTACGGTGGTAGAAATATTACAGCACAATTGACATTTAACAACAAATACATTACAAACTTTTAAAGGTGTTGCCTTTATAATGGTTTATGTTTGTTTCCTTGGTTTGACCTCTGACAAAATATGATATAAAATATAGCTGCAAGCGGCAATTCCGGGGTTCAAGCCAACACAAACTGATGAAAAAAGTTGAAAGCTGCGAGGGGTCTAGACCTTTGATACTTTCTGTCATAAAACCTGTTAGTTTTCTTTAATGTAGGTATTAAAGAAAACTAACAGGTTTTATGACAAACGGACAGACGCTCATTCATTTCTGACCAAATCTGTTGCATTTGTAGCGCCCGCTAGTGGTCGATTTGAATGATACTTTCAGGTTATGTTTCAGCAGCCCTGTCTCCTTCAAAATTACGTTCCCATACAATTAAACTGCATAACCAAAATAGTTTTGAGGAAAACATATTTTCTCCTGGATAACAGTGGCAGTTTTAAACATGAGATTAACATTGTAAATGGAAACAAAACAAAAACTTGGGTTAGGATTGGTAAAAAAACATCAGGGTTTGGCTTAAAATGGCCACAACATTGAAACAAAACATAACCAAAATGCAACAAAACTACTAAGTTAGGTTTAGGCAACAAAACTACTGGGTTAGGCTTTAGTAAAAAAACATCCTGTTGTTATATCGTGATTATTCAATAACATTTTAATTCAACGTATTTTCATTCACGGTTGCTCGACATACTACGTCACCTGCTCTGCGCGTCGCTTGTTGTACTATGTCACTCACTGTGGCCGTCCGCAGACTTACAAAGGTATTTTGAAATGTAAAAGACAAACGTAATCTGCAACAAAATATGTTTTCTTCCAAATGTAATTGGGAATGCAATTTAGTTGTATGGGAACGTAGCTTTTAGGAGACAGGGCTGGTTTCAGGTACTTACATGGGCATATCCTGCAAGTTCCGAGATGATTAGCCCCACGGTTGTGGAGTTAGGCGTATTGATATGCTAAAGATCATTGGTCAATATCTTCAAATCGTAATGAGATATCAACAAGTTTTTGATTATTTTTGATAAGCTTAGTCCAATAATGATGCACAGAAAAGTTGGTACAAATCGGAGTCATGGTTTAGGAGGAAATTTAGGAGGACTTTAGTGGTCGAACGGCTTTTTTGTAGAGTGAACAGAGATGGATGTCTGCACCAAGTTTCGTGTATATCGAACTTATAGCATAGACGTTATGACTTTTAAAATTTCTAAATTCTGATCTTTTAATTAAAGTGCCCCCATCAAGCACCGATTGGGGTTGTATTTGTTGAGCAGCAAGTGCACACAACCTCCAATCCTCTGTGAAAATTTCATGTGTCTATGATGAACCATCTCACAGGAATTTGTACAAACATTTCTGTATAAAAATAATAATAAATCAGCACAAAAACAAGAGCGTTTCACGCCCCAAACATATAAACACCCTGAATGTGAGGAGTTTTAATAAAGTAAATTCAGTACTGAGAAAAGCATTCACCTGTTTGAATAGTGAGTAGTGGTGTAGACACTGCCTGGTTCATACACTTGAGGCCCATCCACTGGTGCTCTGTCAGCGCCCAGAAGAGGGCAGCCTTAACCTCTCAGACCTGCTGCTGTGTAGCTGCGCTGTGGTGCTGACTTTAAAACAAAGCGCTCTATTGTTCCACTTGTAGGATGTGCTCATGAAATGTTGCTGATTGTGTCATTGTTCAAAGATCATATCTAATGATAACTTTGTGTAATTGCGCTATATTTATTAGATGTTCTTATTTAGAGCAAGAATCATTTATTAATCCAAGAAGAGGCTATTGTCAGTCAGGCACAGGTAGGTCAGGAGAGGGTAGATGATTTATAGAAGGCTTTGGTCTGATAGAGGTACGTGCTGGAAGCAGAGTGCCACCGCCCTCTTGTTTGCTGGCTCCATTATCAACTGTGGGCAATAAATCATGGCCAAATTCTGAATCCCACTTTTATCTCTTGACATTCCTTCCTGTTGCGTTGGTATTCAGGTACACAGTGCGTGCCAAGGAATTCTCATTATTGCACATGTGGCATCCACTCCTCTCAAACACTGCCAGAGGCTAATCTCCCTCCATAGTGCCCCCATCATTCAGTCAAGTGTCAGCCATATGGACACAATGGCAGATAAATATGTAGTGAAATTGTTGGATTCTTTTCATTCTTGCACAAATAAAACTCTGTTCCCCCCCCCCCGCAGATTTGCCACAGTCAAGTATGACCGGACTTCAAAGAACATTAAGAACACATTCATGCATCTCACCAACTACAGCGTGAACAAAAAGAGCAGCGATTATGTCAGGTAACTTTCACCAGTGAACATGGGGCTGTTATGGGAAGCTTCATTGACTCATCCGTTAGTTAGAACTTCAGCGTTTGAAGTGCGCATCTCTTTCCTTTCAGTTGTGATGACCCTGAAGTTGAGGATTATGGGAACAAGTGGAGTATGAGTGCAGTGTTGAGGTATTTGAAGCAGGAGGGGAAGGACACCACATGTGAGTCAAACCTTTGTTTTCTTCCCTTTCTCATCCTTTTCTTTTGTTTTAATGTCAAATATAATGGAGTAAAATGGACTCAGTTTGCAAATTCTGAACTCTTGCTTGTTTTTTTCCTTCAGAATCTAACAAAAAGCGTCTATCAATTAACCAAAAAATAAAAATTCTTGAGTGCTACAGTATATCATCTCTTAATGTTGTCTATTCCAGTGCTGATGAGACAGGTGGAGGACATCATCATCAAAGCTGTGCTGAGTGCCGAACTACAGATAGCCACCGCCTGCAAGATGTTTGTTCCCCACAAGACGAACTGCTTCGGTAATCATTTCATATTCTTCTTAAAATATTTTTAACCATCAGTTAGTCAATCAAACAAGTCCATCAAAGTTTAACGCCTGCACTGATCAGTGGCTAGTTTGAAGGTGAAAGACGTCAATAATGAAACAAGCTGCCAAGGAAAGGTGTTTTGAAGTGGGGTTGTATGAGGTAATTATCCATAGTCCGTGAATTATCTACAGTAGATGACGGTCGGCACGCCCCCAGCTTGGAGAAGCAGACAGGATGAAAGCGAAGCATTGTACTGCTGTGGAAGGGGCCGGCAGCAAAACGTATTTTAGCCACCTAAAAGAAAGTCCCACCTAAAACAATTCATATCAGTTTATTTTCACAACTTTACCTTGCCAACGGGGAACTGAAGCCGTTGTATCCATCTCTGCTCTCGCCAAAGCCACCAGACTTTATTGAAAGAAACAGTAATTTTACCTTGCAGAACATGGGGGTTTCTGGTCTATTGTGCCTTGAACGATTAGGTTGTTTGTGTTATTGTGTGACTTTGGTGAGTCCGAACTTGCCAAAGTCACACAATGACCCAATCAAACTAACCGATCGAGGCAGCAGTGGACCAGCAACTCCCGTCTTCTGCGAGGTAAAATTACAGTTTCTTTCAATGGAATCTGGTTGCTTTGGCGAGAGCATATATAACGGCTTCAGTTCCCCGTTGGAAACATAGACTGTATAGCTGTCTGACTGCAAGGTAAAGTGGTGTAAATATTCTAAAAATAGTACACACTTAAACTGATATTGACTTTTTTAGGTGGGCCTTTCTTTTAGGTGGCTAAAAATTCTGGTTTTGCTGTCAACCCCGTCCACAGCAGTAAATTGCTTTGGTTCTGTGCGGTAACTCCTGTCTGCTTCTCCAAACTGGCAGGGGCGTGCCGACCGTCATCTACTGTAGGTAATACACTGACTATGGATAAGTACCTCATACAATCCCACTTCAAAACACCCGAACTATCCCTTTAAGAATTACAGCTTCACAAGAATTTCTTTTAGATGAAATTCCCTTCTTTTGCTCACACAGCAGATACACTCACAAATACTTAGTCACACACTCGACCCCACCCCTCACATTTCCTTTCAGTTTCATATTCATTGTCCAGCAGTTCCTCTATACTATTTCTCCACTGAGCCGAGCTGAGGCTGCAGACAGTCGCTCCTCAGTGTGGAGCCTTCCTGCCTGCTGCTGCCCTCTGACTGGCTGCCGGGTCGTGGAGGGCCTATTGACTGAAGCAGGAATTTGCTTCCTCCTCCTCTGTTGCCATTCAGGTCTGCCTGATTTAGGCTGACTGTTTTCTTGGCTGCTCCTGCCTAGCATTGGGCTCGTGTGAACTCCATTTCGGAGCCATTACCCGTGTTGGTGTTGGCACTAATTGTCTGCGCTCTCTCTCTCTGTCTGGCAGTCTCTCTGAGATTTTGGGGTTTGAAAGCGAGCGCGTTGGCCAAGCCTCCCTCGACACCGCTGTCTCTTTTTCCTCTTCTCTCGCTGTTTCTGTTTGTTTATGATTCTCCCTCTCCTGCTCACACTCTCTTTCACCTCTCAGATGTTAGAAAAAATAAAGGGATTTTGCAGTTGTGACAGGCTTCTGTAGACATAATAGCCCCCCTGATTGGTGGTTGTTTGGGCGCTAGCAGCGTGGACTCACACCATCAGACGGTCGCCTGCATAAAGATGCTATCTGCACCCTGAGCATAACTGCTAGGGTGGAAAAACACATTAGCCCAGGGTGTGAATGTTGACCATGCAGGTATTTACAGGGAAATGTGGCTTACCGAACCTCAACCTGGCTCTCATACACACGTGATGAATGAACAACCAGATGACACATATCTTTGGTGCGATAGAAAAACAAGTTTGCTCTTATTCTCATTCATTCACTCATTCAGGTTAGCCTGGGATATTTGTTTATACAGACATCCCCATGTCCCAACAGAGTACTGCAGGAATGAATCCCTAAAACCCAGAAATTAGGTGTTTTTAATGGGCTTTTGGTTAGATGCCTGAAATAAGGTCTATGGTTAAAGGACCAGTATGTAACAATTGGGGGATCTATTGGCAGAAATGGAATATAATATTAATAACTATGTTTTCTTTAGTGTTTAATCACCTGGAAATAAGAATTGTTGTATTTTCGTTACCTTAGAATGAGCCCTTCATATCTACATAGTGAGCAGGTCCTCTTCACGGAGTCTGCCATGTTTCTATATCCCAGAATGGACAAACCAAACACTGTTAACTTTTCCTGCTTGGGCCGGAGTCGATAACGTTACTCGCTGCCGTCGGCGCCACTCTCTCTCTCTCTTGCTTCACCATTCACTTCCCACGTACACACACACTGGCTCTCTTACAACAACTGGCTCTAGAGAGGGCCATTCACGCTTTCGCGTCGGCCACTGTACGTCTTCTACACACTTGGGACATGAGAGAGGCTTCAGTTGGCTGCAATCCGCAACCTCACCGCTAGATACCGAGAGATGAAGAAGAGATTTTAGCGTTTGTTCTACAATATAAAATCAGTAAATACAGTCAGTAAATATCCCACTTGTGAATAATGAAGCTTTTAATTGTCTTAAAAGTGTTTAAATGAGACAACTAAACATCATCCCAGCGAACACCAGTCCGCCTTAAGCTTAGTGGTGGTGACGTAAAGACATGCAACCGTGGTGTAGTTCATTTATAACCTAACGTTAGCTTTTTATTTCTGGTGATTGCATTTACAATTAATAAAAGTGATGTTTATTTGTGGAGATTATGTTACGGAACAAAATGTTAAAGTATCACAAACGTGTGTTTGCCACAGAGCTTATTTTATGCAGTAATCTAAAACCCAATTCAGGTTGGCCCACAAAAATACGTCTTCTCTGCAGCACTCTATCGCAAAAATGCTTTATGGAATGCTCAGTGATAACACGTAAATGTACGTACTGCATTGCACCACACTACAAATAGAACTCTGCTTCTGCATCAACAAAATCATCTGATATTTCTTCTGTACAGTATGGGATAGGAAATATAGAGTATGAATCTAAAAATGTTGAAGGAAAGTGTGAGAATATGGAAGGAAACACTCAAGCCTACCGATGACACGACACTGGTCCGGGGCCATCCTTTGAGTCGCACACTGGGAGCTCTGGAGGCAGCAACTGTTGGTTTGTTTTGACTCTACTCAGTCCACATTGGATTTGAAATGAAAGGAACAAAGAACAACATAATAACTTTTAGCTTTAAGGGTGTTTGAGGGTGTTACCATCCGCGTGCAACAATGTTGAAATCTTATATGTAAGCCTATAGAGACCTGTATAGACACAGATACTGCAGCAGTGTCATTATGTGGCACAAAAGCAATTAGGTTGTACACCTTCTCCTAAGATATATGATACGCTGTGGTCTGCTGTGAACATGCCAGTTACCCTACTTCAGCCGTATCAGTTTACTATTGAATTTAGTGTACTTTTGTTGTCTTCAGATGGCCCCAAGCAAGTTAATTACAGCATTCATACGGGCATGTCTATGGGATTAAGTTTCCAGAGACAGACACTGACGGTTCCAGAGGACCACCCTCGTCCTCTCTCCGTTGATCTGTTTCTCCCAGTGTGGTCATGTTGCGTGCGTGAGTATGTATGGACGGTATGAATACAGAGACAGGCAGGAACCAGCGTAAAGTATGGGTTTTACAAACACACAGGTCTGACTAAGCTTCAGGGAGTCCAGTCTAGTATCTTTGTGGGCTCTTAAATAAAACCCACCCAAACCACCAAGGAGTCAGTCAGCCCTGGTCAGCTTCAGCTCCCTGTTGCACTTATTCTTACTACTCTCCCACTCCTCCTGCAATCTACAGTACACCCAGCGTTCATCCCGGGCCTCGGCAGCTGCCTGTAATTGTAAACAGGTAAGGCATCAGAATGCAGGGCAGCAAATAAACGCGAATGTGCCGATAAAAGCAGCCATTGTTTTAGAGGTTTTTTATACGGCCCCTGGCTTGTCTGGAAGGGAGCCATGTGAGATCATAAAGCACATTATAATCTTAATTTACTGCAAATTGTTCCCTGCCATTTTAATGTCTATTAATGGCTTTAATACCATGTTTATTGTTTTCAAATGGGATTTCTTCCCTTTGCTCAAATTGCACATCCGTATCTAAATGGGCATACTGTAACAAAAGCTTTTTATAGCTCCGTAATGTCTCATGTGGGAAGAAATAAAAACAACAGATTTTTCGTCTTACATTGGTAAGAAGTGTGTGAGAGAGTGTGTGTGTCTGTGGGGAGAAAATGCCACCCATGCAGCTCCTTACCGCTGCCGTGTGATTAATGGACAGGCTTTTTGCTGAGGGATGCTGATTACGAGATGTTTTGACTAAGATCTGATTAGCCAAGCCAAAGGCCTATTTTATTACACACAAAACATTCCACTTACTGGTCCTGTGTTCCACTGAACGTCCCTCATTAAGTGCTGAGTGTGGTTGGATCCCCCGTCTGTGAATCACTCTCCCTGTTTTACATTTGTCAGATACTCCCACACTGCACTGCAGCACAGCGCTGGTATGCCTCGTGATGACAGTGTGGCTGCTGTATAATTCAAAATCTTTTAAAGAATGATTAATGGATTGAGTCCTGCTATCATAATAAGGCTGTAGAGTGTTAACTGTTACTTTAATTTGTTGTTTTCATTTGTGGCTCCGCTGTGCTCCCTGCAGCAACAATTCAGGGCCAATAATTTATCTAAGAGTGATGCAAGAGTAATCCAAGTGTCCTCCTCGCCTATGAAGCAAACACACATGAAGGAGACACTTAATATTGCTGTTGTTGTTGTGGGCCGACCGGCTGCGTGGCCAGGGTGGGGAGATTATTGTTTTAGGGCGTTTTGTCTCTTGTGGTGAAGTTTCCAGCAGCGCCCATCCAATAATAAAAACCAAAAAAAAGCTCTTCATCATCCCTTTACTCTGTCACATTTTGTCTCCTCCTCCTCCCTCTTTAATGGGTGTGATGTGGATGTTCGCTGCCTCTCCTCTCCTTGTCTGTGATGCTTGTTGTGGCCTCTCTGCGGGCACGTTTAACAGCGTGGTCGAGCCATAGAACAAACGTGTCTAGCAGCGAGCGGCTCATGGGGCAGGAGCGGCGTCTGCTCCTAATTGGGGGAAAATGAGCGGCACATGGAGCCTGCTTGTCGGGGGCTGGGTGAGGTGGTGTAACGCCTCCCCATTTTCCCTTGTTGTTGTGGTGCCACTGGTGAGGCGCTACAGGCTCAAACCCATTTATTCCAGTGCTGCGTTCCCCAGGACTAATGCATACTGTTTTATGTGTGCGTTTTTATACAGAAACGGCTAGAATGGGATAAGCCGGCAAGTGGAAAATGAAATCTCGGTGTCTCTGCTCACTGTTGAGCAGTGGGGGTCCCCACGTCCATCCTCAGAAGCTAAAGAAGTTAAAGATGGCAGTGGCAGCTTCGGTTGCTGCTCTTGGCTCAGGGATGTATGGCAAACTTTGTTCAGTTCCATCATGAAAGTACAGTTTGCAGTTACACCAATTTGGACGCTACCATATGTTGACCTCCTGACCCATGTAATATAGCCCAGTGTGCATTTTCTCCAACTTGTCTTGATGCAGACGATGAAAAGACGAGTAGAGAAAAACAATTCATGTTTTCAGGAAATCTTAAAAAGAGTACTCAAGCGATTTAGTATTACACTTCAATAAAGTTGGGGGACTCACAAGAGACAGATTAAAAAAGAACGATCAAAGTGGAAGCAGTCTGGAAAAACCCTGGAGCTTAAATTTCCTATAATGCAATTCGATAGCATCTTTCGTTAGAGTCTCACTGTCTGGTAAATGCACGAGTCTTTCAAACTCCATGCCCCCATTTTGTAGTACTCCTCATGATGAGGGAACTTATCTTGTGTCAACTCTGTGCATTGTCAAGTACTTGATATTTGTTAGGCATTGCCTTGACAATCTCTACAGCCAGATTTGTTTCGCAGATATCTACAATAAGTAATAAGTACAGCCACATAAATTGAACTCATCTTGTTAAACTATAATCGCCCAGCCTAAAACATTATTCAACCAAGTGCAATATAAAGCCATTCCTCGCCGTCACGCTGCCTTTTGTTTGCCTCGTGCTTAACACTGGCACTGACCTGAGATGCTAGAACAAACAGTGCCGGTTCTGGCAGCTTTGAAACCTCCAACCCCCCCTGACACAGTCTATTCTTTTGAAGTGCCATTACTGGGATTTTTCCCCTGGCTCTATGACTGGGTTTTGCCCGATCCCTGTAAAATACTGTGGTTTGCCTGCACGCTGCTGTTGGGGCCGGCGGGTCGTTGGCTTACAGGGTGACACTCCCCAGAGCAGTGTGAGGGCTTTCATAGGCCAACTCTGTCGCAGTGAGCCATATATATCAGTCAGTGAAACAAGAGGGAAAATTGGGACAGAATGGATGAATTTTTTACACAGGGAACTTCCTGACCACTTTGTAAAAAGGCTTTTATTGTGTCACTCAGTGCTAAGCTATTATTGGAGTGAAATATATACAATATACTCGGGACATGCTGTCACATTTCCAGCTTTGTACTTCTGGAGTTCATATTTTATTGCCCCAGTTGGGTAAGATACTAACTTTCTGACGGGGGTGAAGCTTTTTCTGGTACCCATTAAAGCGTCATCCTTCTTGTTAATACGTAGTGACAATATGTAGACTGCTTAACCTCCCCAGTCATGAGAAAATGACTGACTGCATGTATGAAAATATTCACAGCCACAGTGTGTTTTTGATCTACCGTCTTACGTAAGCAGCTTCATGACAGATGAAATGTGTATGTACTTAGTTAATGTAATTGAGCCAATCCCTCAGTAGCAGGCTTTGGTGAATGTTTCTCTCTTGAGTGATTGGGGATATAACATGCGTGTAATCAGTAGCAGAAAGGCGCAGGCCATGTTGCCAAATGCCACATAATGGGGCTATGATAAAACTCTAGTGACTTTGATAGCCTTCATTCTTTATTTTCAGTGAGTAGATTTACTTCCTGGTATGTGGTGAAAACCGTTTGATTCATCTTGTGTTTCCCCCTGTAGAACTGTACGGTTTTGACGTGCTCATTGACTCCAACCTCAAACCCTGGTTGTTAGAGGTGAACCTTTCTCCCTCCCTGGCCTGGTGAGTGACACCGTCTTAATCATTTGATTCTTTATTTAGTCGTTTCAGGAGAACCTCTTACTGAAACTGTTTCTTTTACTCTACCAACTCAAACGAGGCTTATTCTTTGAATATGCAACCCAAGAAAAAAGGATGTTAATAAAATGCCACATTGAGTCAGTTTAGCAGTTTAGTCAAGGTCACGCAACAGATCTGTATCTTCTTACAGTTGACTCATTTCCTCTACTCTGTGTATGCGTATGTGTTGTCATTTTCTTATTTGTTTCTTTGTTTCCCACTTATTTGCAGTGATGCGCCCTTGGATCTGAAGATAAAGGCCAGCATGATTGCAGACATGTTTTCGCTTGTGGGTGAGTACATGCTGAAACAATTAAGAATTTCTAAGAATGCATACATTTGAAATAATCCACCATCAAAAAAAAAAATCAAAATTAAGATGGAACATCTGGATTTCAGGAGTCAATATTTTTTAGCAACATACTGTAGGGTCAGTCATATTCAGAGCAAACACATTTACACTGACTAAGATGTTCTTAGATACTTAAAGCTTTAATTAATAACCAATTTTACCATTCTGTATTTAAGAAAATCTTGACTACTTTAGATATGAATGGAAAAAATACATAATAGGTACGAATATATAATATTTTGCTTGAGGTACAATTCAGAGATTATTCATTGCTAAATTATGTAATTGTGTTAATTTGGAGAAGCTACTTTAAAATGAAATGTGCTGCAATTATGCTGTGTTTTCTTCACTAACCTAACTCCAAAGGCGTAGATGCTAGCTGTCCTTACTTGTAACCGGCAGGTTTTAAGCAGGTGGAGACAGTCGTCTATTGTTTAAGGCTTAATGATTCTTTTCATTCCACTCAGTCTGTTTGTGCAAACTGCCTAAAATAGCTGTATGGCTTCATAATAGGAGCTCCAGTGTTGAGAGAGAATAAACCGCAGACTTCATTAATTAACATCAAATGACTCACGGACAAAATTGTCAACAGAGGCCTTAGTTGTTTTGCAGTCATTAAGCTTTCTGGAGAAACTGGATCCGACATGTCAAACTAAAGCAATCTTGCGCATTAAGATACAAAAAATGCCTGGCCCAAGGCAGAGATAAACACTGTTTATACAACAGTGTTTGTAGCAGGGAATGAGATGTGTCTCTGTTACGTCTCCTCCCATCTTAATTATTGAATTCTCATGCAGATGAAAAGCTTATTGTAGTATTTTGCGATGTGTAACTTTAAACCGAGGAGAATATCATACCTTGACAGCTTGTCTATATCCCTTTGTTGAGAGTTAAAAGTATACATGTAGCAAAAAAAAGACACAAATATTAACCCAACTTTCACATCTCTTGATTATTCAGCTTCACTTAATCCTCTGATTTATCCTTATTACCATTCACAGGATACATGGAGCCCACTGATTAGCAGGCATCCATCTAAACTGGCACTGAACCATTAAGTCTGTCTGTGGTCTCAGCCTAATGATATTAAAGGAATGGCTATTGTGTGTGTGTGTGTGTGTGTGTGTGTGAGTGCACATTATGCGTGCGTGTCTTAGCCTAGGCCATGCTGTGGCTTGAAGCCCTCCCTCTGGCTCATTAAATGAAAGAGTAGAATCATAAATTGCCAGTTATCTTTGGACGGAGACGTTACTGCGGGTCTGGGGAAAATGAGCAGTGGCATGTAAAACATAGCACATCTATTATGTACCAAACAAACTAAGTCGCTGTTGGCTGATAACACTTGGGCCGCATCCCAGACCTGTAAATAATGACAGCATTCCATTAGCATTCATTTTCCGCCTGTGTGAAGCTGTCAGCTCCGTGTCGCCCGTGTTTGTAATAATTGCTGTGTTTAGGCAAGAGCGTGGCAGGGGCCTCTGATTCTTACCTGACGGCTTGGATGAGGTAGTAGCCTCGGGCTCCAAGCTGTCAATAGACGTAATTCACTTCAAGTGTAACGGCAAGATGCAACATAAACATATTCCTTTAACATTTCACTCTTACCACTGGTTGGCCTTGAGGGAGTGTGGGAATTAATAAACAGAAGATCATAGATTTAAATCTTATTGACTGGGTGGGAACAGCTTAGTGGGAAATGTGAATTACAAACATTTTTTCCCCACCCTTATCTACTACCACGAGAATGTAAATGTGTGGAGCTACATCCAAAGTAGAGTCACAATAAGAAAGCTTCTTTCCCTAACTAAAAAAAATAAAGGAATAGTTTGCCATTTTAGTAAATATGTGCTTAATGTAATATAATGATATATACTTTCTGGCACAGTGTTAGATCGCAAGATCGATACCACTCTCATATCTGTCCATAATGAGGCTACAGCCAGCAGCTGGTTAGCTTAGCTCAACATAAAGGCTGGATACAAGTGGATACAGCTAGCCTGGCTCTCTCCGACGGTAACAGAATACTCCTACTAGCATCTCTAAAGCTCACAAATTAACACGGTTTATCTTTTTTTTTAATATTAAGGCTATAATAAAGCGTTAAGCGGGCTAAGTTTTTGAAGCTAAAGTGAAGATACTGGCATCATATGAAACTAGAAAATCCATTAGTACCAACCATGTCATAGTAGCTTTACGTCAAGGAGGTTAAATAACGTTCCAAACTTGGGCTAAATTTTGGCAAGGGAAAAACTGGCATGGCCATTTTCAAAGGGGTCCTTTGACCTCTGACCTCAAGATATGTGAATGAAAATGGGTTCTATGGGTACCCACGAGTCTCCCCTTTACAGACATGCCCACTTTATGATAATCACATGCAGTTTTGGGGCAAGTCATAGTCAAGTCAGTACACTGACACACTGACAGCTGTTGTTGCCTGTTGGGCTGCAGTTTATTATGTTATGATTTGAGCACATTTCTTTGTGCTAAATGCAGTACCTGTGAGGGTTTCTGGACAATATTTGTCATTGTTTTGTGTTGTTAATTGATTTCCAATAATAAATATATACATACATTT
>CAKAOH010039639.1:0-35245 GCA_916701665.1 Sebastiscus tertius
CATTGCAGACTAAACATATACATTGCAGACTAAACACATTGTTATTGTGTAACTTATTTCAGACTGAACATTTCTTTTTTAGTGTTTATGTTCATGCCTGCGAGGCTATAATTTATCCACACACGCATCTCACCAAGTCAACTCATTTGTACAGTTTCAGATAAAGTGATGGATTACAGGCTCCTATACAAGTTTAGAAAATGATCCAGCGTTCTACGCTCACAAAATCCTTTTGCTGCTTACAGAATCATCTCAAAAATGTCTTTGTTTGTTCCTGACATGCTGGAAAATACAAGCTTTTCTTCTTTCATCTCTGGATTGTCTTGTTCAAATCACTGATTTTCTATGTTTGCATGTTTTAATCAGTATTTTTTAAATTCTTTTATCGAACATTATTTTGTTGCTGCAGTTCGTCTGTCGAGATTAATGAAGTTGTATCGTGTCAGGTCTGGCCTCAGTGTTACGTCTTTAGCTCCTGCCACTCCTGAGACTGTAAAGTTGTTAGAGTGCATCCCTCCCAAGGCTTTAGGCCAATCATATCTGGTTTCTATAGAAACTACTGGCTGTTATTGTAAAGGAAGGAGAATATAAAAGACAGAAGTCAAGGTTTATCAAGTGGAGAAACCTCCAACAGTCCTCAAACAGCTCACATCTATTATTCCAGAATGAAAGTTCAGTTGAGATGAATAAATTCTAATTATTATTATTATTATTAATAATAATAATAATAATAATAATACACTATTTATATATACATGTATATATATATATATATATATACAGTACATATATACTGTAGAGTACGGTTTAAGACCTGCTCTATATATAAAGCGTCTCGAGACAACTTAATAAATTGTATTGAATTTAATATAAATTAATTAATTAATTAATTTGGGAATGAATGACAAGCAAGACAACTGAGCCCTAACACTAAATAGGGTCACTTACAGGAGGATGGCGTGCAAACGGTTTTAACAAAAGTGACTTATTGGCACAGAACCTGATCCTAGATGTATATATACTAGTAGCGGGACACAAAATTGATTCACCTATGTATCACGATTTGTGTGTTTTTTTATTATTGATTGTTTTAATGCCAGAATCGATATATTTGCTTCATTTGAGTCTCTCAGGAGGTAGAAGAAAGTATCATGACCTCAAATCCGTTCCGTATCCGTCAACCAAAACAAACCAGCCGGCTGCAGAGCGGATACACACAATCAGCTTGATAGTGTGTATCTGGCATTAGTCTTTTTTTATTAAATCAACTTTCTTTAATGAATAAAACTCTGCAGTTTTGTCAACATAAATACATGTAATGTTAAGTGCAGACTGAGGACTGAGCACTGCAGCGCTCGCTGTGTGTGTGTTTGAGTAAGAGTGAGTGACAGAGTGAGGGGAAGAGATGGTGGAAGATGGATTATTACACACAATGTTTCTGTAAGTTATTAATAGGTTACTCGGAACACTGCTTTTCTGCTCAAAATTAGCTTGTATGTGGATTTGAAAGTTCAGTTCAGCCGATGCGACCCCTCCCTAACCGTGACAAAGTACAAAAAGCAGAACACTGTCTGACTGTAGCCCCTGTTTGGGCCTCTCACACAAAGCTGCTAGTAGCGTTAACATTAGCAAGCCTGATAAATGCCAGTGGAAAACAACATTGTACATTATTGAGATTTATGCTTCTTCAGGTTTTGGCGGGCATGGGCCCGCCAAAACCTGTGTTATATTTGGAGCTTAACCAGATATTTAGGGCTGACAGACAGTTACGTTAACGTGACAAGCAGCAGGGCTTCGGCTATGTACTGACACTCCCCCACAGACAAACTCACCAGAGAGCCTCTTGTAGTGAGGCTCCACCAGACTCCCTCTCTCTCCAGCAGAGAAGAGGAGAGGAGAGTCTGACAGAAGCTTCTCACAGCTGGTTAGCTCTGACTACCTGCTCTACGTCGCTGTCCATGCTACACCGAACGGTGGTCAGTCAGTCTCCCCCGAGTCCCACTACATAGCCCCGAGGCCACACCTGCTACAGCTCCCTCGCTCCTCTGTTGGAAGTCTTTCAATATGCTGGGAGGGTTCTAGCAGAATCTGAGTTACTCTTTAAGTGCAATGTGAATCTATACAAAGGGGCAGAGAAGCAACAGAAAAGGCTGCTCCTCCTCTATTTTTGAGAGGCAAGTGGGAGATGAAAATATTTTTTAAAAAAGAGTCTTAAAAATATCATTAATAACATATTTTCACATGGAAAAAATCCATTATTGAATTTCTGATTTAAATGCTTAAACAGCAACACCTGCAGAGGAGGACGGGATCCTGCTGTCCTCCCTTAAGGCCCAGACACCTCAAGCCAACATCAAAGAACTAGCGGTGATGAGGCCGACTGTTGCGTCACCTCACACCGCCTTCGTCTTGGTCGACAAGGTTTACTTGAACACACCGCAAAGACTACAGCCGACGGCCAGCTAGCACGAACATTCTGCGCCTGCGTGAGAGGAAATAACTCTCCACACAAGCAGGCGGCGGTAGTCTGTATTCATCATTCAAAAAGGGAAACAGGAAGACCGAGGACGGCGGATATACAAGCCGTTATGATACATACATGAAACAAGGCGGCGTCTGATGACCATTTTCACACCACTCTCACTCACCACTTAGCTTCATTCCAGATGTTCATGTCGCTGTGAAAATATCCGTGTGTTAGAATGATCAGATGAGATGAAGATGAAACATGAGGAGAGACTTCTGTGTGTGATCTCTCGACTTTACTTGTTGACTTGCTTTCCTCACTTCCGTTTCTCTTCTCGTGCACTGAATGGTTAAAGCTGAACAGCCAATCAGAGTGATTTCTCTTATCGACGAGCTCCGCAGCTGATTCAACATGCTGAATCGGCCGGAAGACTAGAGCCGACGGTGCGGGACACACTGTAAAAACTAGGTCGGCAGACGCTCACCGACGGCCCAAAACTGTCCGAAGACTGACCGTCGCCTTGGTGTGTCAGGACCTTTAGGGGCGGGACCTCTTTAATGTATTTAATTTTGGCCAAAACACTTAAAATGATGGTCCAAGGGAGGTCATCCTCACTTGGCTTGTTACCAATCAACAATCAGAATACAATATTGACATTGTGTTGGTCCAATGATGTATTCAAAATTTCATCTTCAGTTCTCTCCCACTGTAAGTACATGTGTGAGGAACTGGCTGTAAAGCGATAGATGATATAATGTTTCAAATACTAAAAAAATTACATTTTGTTTAGGGATTTTCATCAGTCCAAAATTCTTTTTTTTTCAGATTTACGTTTCCTGTTTTTTTATCGAGCAGCAGCTACTTGTGTTAGCCAACTCTACAGTTAGCTTGTTGTAGCAGCCCTGAAGGACTGTTAAAGGTCCAGTGTGTAGGATCCGGTGGTATCTATCAGTGAGGTGAGGAGACTGCAACCAACTGAAGCCTCTCTCTCCTCAAGCGTGTTGGAGAGCTACGGTGGCCGACGCGAGAACACAAATGGCCCTCTTTAGAGCCAGTTGGAGCAGAGCCAGTGCGTAGAGTGTGTGTGTACGTGGGAAGTGAGTGGTGAAGCAAGAGAGAGTGAGAGCGGTGGTGACGGCAGCAGTGAGTAACGTTATCAACTCCGGCCCAAGCAGGAAAAGTTAACAGAGTTTGGTTTGTCCGTTCTGAGCTACTGTAGAAACATGGCAGTGCAACATGGCGGACTCAGTGAAGAGGACCCGCTCCCTATGGAGTTATAAAAGTGTCATTCTAAGGTAACGAAAACAATGATTCTTTTTACCAGGTGATTATACACTAAAGGAAAAATACTTATTGATATTATGTTCAATTTCTGCCATTAGATCTCCCGATCTGTTACACACTGGTCCTTTAAGCAAGAAAGGATTTGGACTGGATGGAGGACTCTGCTCTGCTGGCGCTGCCTCAGAACATCTCTGGAGAAGGCCTTTGTAGAGTGGGATTTTTGAATCACTGTGATGAAGTATCTTGAATTGTACTTGTATTTGTATATGGTGAACTTGTTAGCAAACAGCTTCTTATTTAAATATTAAACAAACACAACACGCAGTTATGGAGCAACATTATTATTCATTTGAAGTAGTGTTTGTGTCCACCTGGTGAATGGAAGTCCAATGTTTTCAACTCCACCACCTCTTCAGAAAAATCAGGGGGGTCAAATCAGATAACCACAGCTCAGAAAACTGCTGGAGAAACCTCAAGGGCAGCTCATTTTCTTACATACAACCTTCTCTTTTTATCTCTGAAACACAACATGTGTCCAATATAATGAATGGCCATCAATAGGTATAGCAGAGTCCTACTTTTTGTAATACCATGTAGAAGCCTCCACCACAGCTGTATAACCTTTAGTTGGTACACTGGTGTATGTTGTTTCTAACAGAATGTCTTTATGACCAACATTAAATGTTATACTAATCACATCTTGAATGACTTTCCATACACAAATTCCATTCTTTTGACATTTAGGAAGCCAGCTAGTTCTGATGGAGCTGCAACAATGTTTTATGTTTTGTGACTTATAGAACGCGTTAATGTTTGTCGAGAGCGTCAATTGGCTTACCCATAGATGCAGGAGATGTCAATGACCACATCGATCATGTCACAACACAGTTCATATGTCTGCATATCCACTGGACTGCTGTCTGTGGCGATGTAAATCTTACTGACCACATCAAATAGGAAGGCCTTCTCAATACCGGAGTTCTGAAAACATAGGCAGAGAGAAAGAAGAGCACCACTACTCATTCATATTAACACAACTGAGCTCTAGTGACCATTAAGAGCTTCAAGTAACTAAGATTACATGCAGGGAGTGTACTATCCTCACACAAACCATGTGCTTTACAATCACTTTCACCAACTTCATAGGCTGCTCTTTGATACACACATTTGTAGTGGTTCAGCTAAGCTGAAATATTCATAACAACTGTGCATTTTGTGATAAAAGCAACATATAGGGCACAGATGTAGGTTTTTATGTTATGAAAAGATATACAGTAGATATCGGGGCGCTGCTAATTTGGGGCCTGAGGACCGTGGCAGCTAAATAGGCGTTTAATATTCCAAAATGTTGCAGAAATCTGATTTTATGAGTCTTTGTAATTTCCAAGGTGTGTTCAAGCTGATTAGATCAGATGTCAGAAGATCAGAGACATGTTTTTTTCCCTCTTTATTTTTTAAGGGTGCTTTTTAAAGCTTTTAACCTGAGAAAACATGAAAACCAAATAAAAGGAGCATGATCACTTCAGGGTCAAAGCTCACCCCCTTACCTTCATGATAGAATAACAAACAATACACCGTTAGAACGGCAAGATCTTCAGCTTTCCATTGGTGCATTTCTCTTGTCATTAGCAGTAAAATTTGACAGAGATATTGCTGGATAAAGTTCGGGATTACCGGTAACTTCTAGTAACAGGTCATATGAGAACTGTTTAGTGTGTGGAGGTGCTTCAGGTTCATACAACAATGTTTTATTTTTGCAACGACCTTCATATCTGAGCAAGGGAGCTGATATTTGTCTGATCTTTAACCTGTGACCAAGCCCACTTGGTTGAACCTACAGCATAAGGAAACTAAAATCAGTCTCCTGTGGGAATATCTCACAGGGTTTTTTTTTCTTTACTGTTATTGTTTTGCTTTCTGCCTAAGTTGATATGAATCCTCTTGTATCACATATGTATCACCCACATTTCTGTATAATTAATATGAAAAGTTGAATAAAACATTTAAATGACAAAAAAAGAGACTCACAAGCTAATCCGCCAGAAGAAATTAATGGCAATAAAACAAATTTGCGTTAATGCATTATTATCACGTTAACTTTGACAGCCCTACATAAATACATCCTCTATAAAATGTATAGTCTGTTTTTGAATGAATGGCATCAGCAGAGGTTTGCATATATTGTATTCAGTATGACATGCATAACATAAAGGTGTCTTTCTTTGACAATTCAGCTATGAGTTGGAATCAGTGAGATTTTGCAAAACTCAGAACAACAGACCCACAGTAGAGAGGGCATCTTGGTGGTGTGGTGGCCAAAGGCATGTACTAGTCAGTGATGTCAGAGGGCACATCTAGTTTATATGCTTTGGTTTTCTCATTTATGAATGCTTTTTTGCAGCATGCACATGCAAATCAGTGGTAGCATTGGAAGCAATGCAACCAGTATATCTGTTGTGTATCGCTGCCACCAAGTGAGTGGATTGTATAGAACAAGAAGAACTTCGTTATTAAAATGTGGGGGGAAATACAGCAGCACACAGGTGTGAGGTTTCCAGTAGATTTGAATAAATGATTTCTTCGTTTTCAGATAGATTCAGTTCATCGGTTGGATTACTCACAGATATGAAGATGTTGAGCAGGTTCTCCAGCGTGGGCAGCTGTGGAATAAGCTTCTGGACCACTTTACTGAAAGCCTCGAATATGGAGTGATCGTATATACTGGTTAAATAGAAGCTGCAGATATCAGGGAGAAAAACTGGAGTCACAATAGATTTCACTAACAAAATACTTCACAATAGCTTTGTACAGATTTGGACGGAAAACAACAGAACAGTCACCAATCAAAAGATTTAGCATTTCACACACAGTTCTAGATCATATTACAGTTCCAACATTACAATTCCTGTAGAAAATGTAAGGAGAAGCATATTGAGTAGATATAGTCGGACAGAAATCATCCTGTTTTCCGCTGGATATCATTTGAAAATGTTCGGTACTAGTTCAGATATCATACCAAACTTTCAGTACTGATACCAACACAATACTTTTCGTGAAACCTTACTTTGAGGAATATAGACATATTTTTCTACATTGATGTTTTAAAAAAAAATCTCAAATGTTAAATACCGTCTCTCTAAGCACAAGCAGCTGGTCAAGAACTTTGTCTAAAGACAGTCTTAAATTGGCAAAATTAAGATTTAGGCTAACCAGTTACTCCCATTATTTCCTTCGTCCATAACAGTGGTGAAGAACACCAGAGGCAAAAGCCAGGAGTTGAGTTTTTATTCAAACTAAATTATGACTGGTGGGCGATTGGACGAATATATCGACTATCGGCAATGCTTTTTTCGGGCTTTTTTTTTCATTCTATTTTGCTAATTTAATGGTTTGCCTCCGGAAAACAAGTGAAAGCTGCTGCATAGCAGACAGCTGGTACAGCGCTTAAATGAAGTGTGGAGATAAAGAGAGACAGCGGAGGGGGGGGGAACAGCGTGTAGAGCCGTCATATTTTCACATCTAACTCTATGAATTAAGGGTTTATATTGACCAAACCACAGTTGGTAAATATATCGGTGGCCGGTTGGAAAATTTTAACATGTCACCCAACCTTAGTTTGTTAACTTCATGCCAAATTAATCAGAGCAACTTAACGTAACGTATCATAACGTAACGTAACGTAACGTATCGTAACGTATCGCATCGCATCGCAACGCATCGGTAACTGGTACCGTCGACATTATCTTCACGTTATCTTCTGCTCCGCTCCGTGTGTGTGTGGAGGGGCTAAACCACGTACTTGTTGAAAGACAGCAGCAGAGGATATTAATGAGCACTCTGCTTGTATTACAGTATCTATTCAATCCATACAAACTGTGAAACCAAAAACAGGTAAAGGTAAAGGTAAAGCCCACCTCAGGTGTATTTGTTCCAGGCCTGCATCTGCGAGGTCATCGTTGGCTCGTTTGTGAATGTCCCTCTGCTTCTCGATCTTATGGTCGTCTGACAGGCCGTCCACTTTGTGAATGAACACCTCGAAGTTGATTTCCGGGTTGACTTTGTAGGCCCTGGTCACTGTGAGATGCAGTCTACTCAGAGCCTCCACATAGTCATCCTATCATGATGAAGAGGAATGATTCACAGCTTACCTTACCTACTTAATACCACCTGCCGTTAAGTTATTGGTTTGAAACTACAAACGTTTTCCTGGGTTCTTCAGTGTCAGCTGATAAGGAACAAGACATGTCAATACAGACATGTTGAAGATATGTTTGAGGTCATTTAGAAACAGTGACACTTTGGAATTCAAGTTAACATGGAAACTTTTGTGCACTGCTTGAGAAGAGGTAGCAAGTCCACCTCCATCTTTTAGTCTAAGCAACAAGAATGCCATCGGTCCTTGACATGGTTGTTTCTGTAAAGGGCATCCTCATCTGTAGGGATGGGTAGGGCTGTCAAAGTTACCCTGATAACAACGTGTTAATGCAAATTTGTTTTAACGCCACTAATTTCTTAAATGCATTAACGCAACTTGTGATTTTTAGGTTGTAGCAGCTCAGTTTTAAAGCTAGAGTGAAGATACTGGTATCATATGAAACAAGAAAACCTGATGAATCCATCGGTACCAACTGCTGCTTTTCCTACATGTATTAGGTTTGCTAAGTCATTTCGCTTCTACATTTAGCCTTTCCGTGACAAAATACTTTTTATAATACTTCTTTTCATGGCCCATTAAAATGTCAAATACTTTGTAATTGAGTCCATTTATTCATAGATTAATAAATTAATTTGTAAACACATTTATTAATGCCTATTTTTATTGTACAATTAGTTATTAGTAATTAAATGCGTTATTACTATTTCTGTGACCCTTGTGGTCCTCCATATTCTTCTTTAATGTAAAGTAATCCAACCAATAAAAATGGTTCAAAGTCCTCCCTTCAAAATGCAAAAATATAAGCCAGGAAAAAGCAATGCGTAGCAAAAAAAATAAATATCCAAAAAGAAACCAACCTCACCCGACATCCAGCACCTCTAAAGCTCACTAAATTATATTTTTCATTAGTTTAATCCATACAAAAAGAAGTGTAAAAATAACACGGTTGGATTTTATCGGGGGCTATGTGCCAGATTTTTTCCTGGAGTCTATGTCCTGGTCACTGTACCAGAAAAGACTCTACAACAATGATACTCAACTTACGGCCCGATACAGTGACCATTTTCTAATTTATAATGAAAATAAACTGATTCACATTTTTTTGTACTTTTAATGAGTGCACCAGAGTGCATAAAAAACATCAAAATAGACTAATAGAGATTGTTTAACAAAAAAAGGTGACTGGGGAGGATCCCCCGCATCCCCCAGCCTGGTGTCATTTTATAAAAGTGGGGCAATACCAGTATTCCTGCTCTAGGAAGTGATGAATAAGGTTCAAATGCTAACAGCAGCACCAACTGCTGCAGGAGAATAGAAAACTCAGGGGGGGGGGGGTGATCCAGATGTTTTGACTTCACTTTTAGGGAGTTGTCATGCTGCTGCATGTGCACCCTGTAGCGGCAGCCCGGGATAAACTTTACTGAATGTTGCGGCTGCAGTCCAGAGAGTAAACTTGCACTGAATTTAGGTGAAGAAGAACCTTATTACTACCACCAAGGCTGAAGGCCTAGGAAGGAGGTTATGTTTTCACCACCGTTGATTTGTTTGTTTGTTTGTTTGTTGGAATACTCCAAAATTCTGCGATGGATTTGAATGACATTTTTTGGAGGGGTGGGGTGTGGCGATCCGGATCATGATCTGGCTTCGTGATTTTTTTTTAATAACTCCACTCAGCCTGTGCATTAACACCACAGGCTTTAAGACCTGCACAGTGTAACTGATGAAACTTGCCTTGGCGGAGGTCTGCGCTCTCCGATTGCACTTCTAGTTTTAAGTCTTATTTTGATACAAAGATTTGTTATGTAGCAGGAATGTAGCACAAAGCGAAAGAAGTGCTCTGTTGATTTAATTTGAGGTAAAAAGTTTAGGTACAATTTCTTTTTATATTTTTCTTCTAGGCACTGTGAATAAGGACTGGTCTTATTTTGCTACATTAAGTAGAACGTAGCACAACATGGAAGTGAAAGCAGTGCCCTCTTTATTTAAATGTGAAAGTGTAATAAAAATATTTTGTCCCAGAAATCAATGAATAATCATGATAAATAATCATAATCTCAATATTGATCCAAATAATGGTGATTATTATTTTGGCCATAATCGTGCAGCCCTAATCCCTACTCATCTGTCAGCTCCCCCCTCCTGGTCTTCCACCTGCCATGGATGCTAATGTGAGCACCAATCTCTGGTTGTCACCCGGTTCACCTCACTGTATACACTGCTGATTTATTACTTTTGTGATAACAATGTCACTTGAATAGGGTCAACATTATAAAGGACTGTTTTTTTTTCTTATGGATTTGTGGACTGACCTGTGAGTCGATGACAAAGATTAGCGCTCCGGTGCCTCGGAAGATCATTTCATAGTCAAAGGTGGGGTCGAAGAAGTCGATCTGGCCGGGGAAGTCCCAGATCTGGAAGCTGATGAAGGAGCTGCTGGAGACGTCCTCTCTGCAGATCTTATTGGTGCTCTCCAGGAACAGGGTCTCATTAGGTGACATTTTATGGAAAACCACTTTCTGGATGGAGGACTTCCCACTCCTCCTCAGGCCCATCAACAGGATACGAGGTTTGACCTCTCTATTCAGAGAATCACTGAAGCCCAACACTACACAAAAGGAGCAGAGGCACTACGTTAGGTCTAAATTAGGCAACCACCCATAACAACAACACATGTTTAAAAACTAACTTAACTTGATAGCCAACAGATGGGTTTTGTTGTGCTGGGCAGCTTTTAGGTTTGAGTTTGTGTGACTGTGGAGCAGGGGGTTGCTAATAAAGAGCATCCAAGCAAATATTTAAATATGAAGTTTGATATTCAGCACTTGTGCGAAGAAATTAACTACATCATGTAGCTCTAAATATTCCCAGCCCACTCGCAGAGCAGTTTCGGAAATAGTCACAAAATTGAATGTATTGATTTGTGTATATAGAAAGAAATTTCCCTTTTTTTTCCTGATGATCAGCACGACATTTTTGACCAGTTTGTATGTAATCCACATAATTGTGAACCCGGAAGTATGATGTGCAGGGAACGCTGCGCAGGGAGGAGGTCGGGGTGGATGAGTGGGTCAAATAATACCAGACTTTCGCCCAGGAGACCGCTGTTCGTGTCCCGTGCGAAACCACAGGTTGATTTATTTGTCACATAACTTCCATACTTAAGTTACAGCACTTCTGGAGTTATTTTAACACAAACTGTGATCCTTTCCTAAACCTAACTAAGTAGTTTTGTTGCCTAAACCTAACCAAATCGATCTATTCCTAAACTTAACAAAGTAGTTTTATTTTGAAAAGACTGGAGCAGAAATTGACACGTGCATCACGTGTTGCTGGACATTCATAGGAAAACAAACAAAAAGTACGTTGTTGTAAGTCGTGCTGAGTGTCAATAAAAAAAAGGGAAATTCTATGTACATCAAATGGATTAAATTCTGTGACTAGTTCACAAACTATCTAGAGACTGTGTTGATATTCCACATATACAGTAGTACTAAAAACTAGTGTACCAAAATACTCTTCCCCCTATAAATGAACATGGTTGGAGTGCATTGGAGTTTCCTATCCCCCAAGCAGATGTACTAGTACTACAGTAAGACAAATGTCTGTGTGTGTGTGTGTGTGTGTTAGTGTGTGTGTGTGTGTGTGTCACATTCTTGCTTTGACACGGTGTCCTTGAATGCTCCATGTTGAGGAATGTCAAGTCCATTCTAACAAAAAGCCTTTCTGCTGTAAAAGACTGAGGAGGTCACTCACATACTCTGTAAGCCATCAAATGATGAACCTTCAGTCAACGTACAGTAAACAAGTCAATAACTCAGTGTTTGGTAAAACAATAGCTCCCATTGTGTCTCAACTCCAGCTGACTCCCTCTCAATACAAGTACACTATTCTCATTGTATTCCAGTGTGGACATAAAGAACTGCAGATTTGAAGGCCCTTGAGTTAACAGCTATTTAAATACACATATGATAAAAAGGCACTCATGTCAATGCACCCCTCTCTGCCACTTCCTGACTGGAAGTCAGGTTGGCTGCTTTGGGCGAGCCCATCTGCACCTCTGAAGCAGTCAACCTAGGGGGAAGTCTATGGCTGTGACAGAAAATGTCTGTAACTTTCTGACACCAACAATCCAACATTCACACTTTATGCAGCGATGTGTCTCGTGAGAGAACGTGAACAAGTAAGCAGGACAATTTGAACTCTTCTTAAGCCCCCTTTTTTCATTCTTGACACACTTTTTTCTGTCACTTTTAGTGTGTTTAAACGAGTGCAACACTTTGACTGTAAAGACTGTCTGACAATATGCAGTGTTATGCCCATATTTAAACAATATCACGTTTTACCCCTCTCATTGAAAGCAGGTCTATCACCTCACCTTTGAGTGTGGCTGTTTGATACTATTAACCAGTGACTCAAAGTGGGGTCCGGGGACCATTTGCGCCAATAAAATAAACATATTGTGTCCATTACTCCCACCCATGTTAGCTTTTGGCCAATAGAAACTCTGATATGATTGTGACACATCAGGTCAATCTGTCATGAATCAGTCACTTCACTCAGGGAGCAACGAGCGAGTGTTTCTATTTATCACTATCAAACAGGTCTGAGGTATCTAGGTTGAAAGTTTTAGAATACAAATTGTTCCCACTGGCATTAAGAGTACTAATGGTTGTAAGCATATGCTTAATCTGTGTTACGGTTACATGTATGAGGGGGTCCTTGGAAAATGTTCTCCCCTTAAAGGTTGTCCCTGGCCTCAAAAAATTGAGAACAACTGCTATAAGCACTCTTGATTACCGCCATGTTCCGACAACATGTCAACCTAACATTCAGTCACATCTGGAATTGGTCCAGTAAAATCACAGTCTGACATGCCACTAACAGCCCAACTGAAGCTACTGGGGGTTAAGGGCCCTGCTCAGTGGTGGCACCAAACCGGCAACCCACTTCTCTAACCTTCGGGCCACCACTGCTGATACTCTGTCTCACAGACAGCCAAGCCAGCACCAGTTTCTGTACCCAATCCCAATGACTTCCTGGAAAATTGTTCACCTGCTCAAAAAGATACAGATGCACCAATAGTCATCTAAAAGGGCTGTCAGTCCATTCGAATAGTTAATCACAATTAATCGCATGATTGTCCATAGTTAATCGCGATTAATCGGAAATGAATTGCACATTTTTTATCTGTTCAAAATGTACCTCAAAAGGAGATTTGTCAATTATTGAATACTCTTATCAACATGGGAGTGTGCAAACATGCATGCTTTCTCAATTTTCAAAACTGAAATTTGAGTTCCTGTTTAAGTTTTGATCAAATTGTTGCTGCATCAAAAAGGCTTACAGCTGCTGGTATACAATTTATTATTTTAATAATAAATAACTTAAGTAAATTTATATCTATGTATTTATTTGTTACATCTTGTTCTGCAAAGTTAGGAAAGTAATGTTTAAGTCGAGCCTAATGTTGCCTTACACATAAAAGAATGATCCAGTCTTCCACACAGTGAGGCATACAGCTGATTAATTAAACACTGGTATCAGATCGGTACTCGGTATCAGTCGATACCCAAAGCCCAGGTATCGCTATCGGGGCTGAAAAAGTCGGATCGGTGCATCCCTACTATTTAGCCTCGTTCGCTTCAAGCTAGTATGACATATACCAATACCAATGGATTCCTTAGGTTTTCTAGTTTCATGTGATACCAGTATCTTCACTTCACTTCACCAAATCAGGGATTACGATCTCCCTCCATATACAGCCACCTGTTATCATGTGTCTTAAGTTTAGGGCTGCCCCCCGCAAAACATGATTTGAAACCCCAGAGTCAACTCTCATTTTGTCAGTTGAATCAAAGAGTACAGAAGCAAAAAGACGAAACTCCATTTTGTACTGAAAATGCCTATTATATTTATCGTATTTTATTGTTCAACACTGGACATTTCGGTAGAGACATTAACATTATGACAATACAATAGAAATGATTTAGTTTTACTTTTGTACGCCACTTTGTAGGAGGACGTTTTACTGGCGTCGGGTAGTCGCTTTCAGTCCAAAATGGCAGAAGCGTAGCTCTGCTGCTGGGCGCTGATGTTGCAATGGAATGAACACCTGACTTTCACTTCTTAACAATATACATTCTTTGGTATATACCGCCCACAGCTTGAGAACTACCTTTGCAAAGGTGCACTATATTTTTCTCGCAAGCCAATAAGAGCAGACTGGGCCTTTTCAGGAGGGGGTCTTAAAGAGACAAGCGCTAAAACGGAGCTTTTCAGACAGAGGGTGAATACAGGGATATTCAGACAGACAGGATGAGAAAAACAATGGCTTCGTCCGAAATCGCATACTATGCACTATATACTCAATATGTGGACTATTGTTCAACATACTTTTGTGTGAATAAATGGTAGTATTGTGTCCTTTTGGACAGACTGAGCAGTAATTTACGTCGTCACTTCCTGAGAGCCTCCTCGTCGGTTGAAGATGTGTAACCATGGTAACCTGTGCCAACCTCATGTGACCAAAACGACTGTTTGTGAGAATCGAAGTCTGAATTAATTCAAAATATATATTACGCCGAGCAAAGAGAAATCTTTTACTTACAGTTAAATTGAAGCGTTATTTAAGTTGCAGAGCTGTCCGTCCATGTCCGACATGAATGTAGTCGTCACTACTGCATTGCATTGTGGGATATTTATGCCACCATAGTGTCCAGCATTGCATACTGTAATATTTCTCCAGAAATAGAATGCAATCCGCGTGCTATTGGTTTCATACTAAGGTTTCAGACATGTTAAAATATCTCACATACTGTTTCAGCGTACTAAAATAGCATGTTAGTGTGGAATTTCGGACGCAACCAATGTGTTTTTTAAACATTAAAGCATGTAAACATGTTCTAGTCAAAACCCAAAATATCAGTATTAACTTGAAAATGAGCATTTGTTCTCTTTAAACTGCTGCTGTTATAGCCTTGGACATGAGAAATAATTGCTCACAACATGTGAATTACTATTCGTTAGCTTACAGTGTTTTACCCCACAGAAATAAAATAGCTCTAACCATATAGTTTGGATATCAAAATCTATAAGTACAACACAGGCTTTTATGTACCACATATCCAACAGCCTGTAGCTTAGAGAGAGCTGACACACAGCTAGCTTCAACTCAATAAGCAGGAACCATAACTCTGCAAGAATCCCAACTACCTAATGTTGCAGCTGTCATCTCTGAAATGACGCCCACTAACAGTTAAGTTACAAAATGACGAAGAGGGAAATGTTATTTTACAGAGTAGAGAAAGTAGCTTCAGTGAGCTAACCCAGGACTGGGCTAGCTCAAGTTAGGAGCAGTAAGGTTACACTGAGCAGAGCCGTGGTCTCTCCCCTGCTCTCCCCCCTGCTCTCCCCCCAGGCTCCCTGCCTGTCTGTGACCTTCCTAAAGCTAACCTAACGCTAAATATCCGCCTACCTCCGTCCTCACAGCCCAGCTCGGTGTCTGAAAACGCCTCCAGGTCATCTTCGTCGTCGTAATATCCCAGAGCCGCGTCCTCCTCCTCCTCCTCCTCCTCGCTCGGCGCTGAAACCCTCTCACTCGTCATGCTGATTTCTTCTCCTCCTCGTCTGTTGTCTTGTTTGGGGGTTTGGATTTAAGCTGCTTGTGGTGTCCAACTTTCCCACATTGTCACCTGATACTTGAGAGCCATGCTGGTGAACTTTGCCCCCCACTGCCTCCAGTCCGGCTCACTGCAGCAGCACTGACGGCTCCGGCTATTTCTGTTGGCTTTATGGATGAGATAAAAGCAAGTGGCCTGCCATGGCAACATGAATGAGAAAATAGGTCTAAAATTAATAGATTTATATTCAAATAAATACAAGAGAACCAGCCAAGCTTTTAAATAGTTTGCTAGGTTACCAAAAATAATGATATAAGAGATAGTTCAGTAACACTCTGAATGAAAATAGGGGACAGAGGGGCAACTTGTCACAGGGTATAGGCCGATGGATGTATTAAAGGGACTGTTTGTAAAAATCAGAAATGTCTTGTTAACAGCGACACCTGTGGCCCTTAACTCAACAAAAGTCAGCGCCCTGTTGCTCGTGCGCTCGCTCTACATAGACATGAACGAGCATCGGTCAAAACAGTGAGGCGACACACGTCAGCTAAAACCACAATATCACTCCATATTTCAGCTGCTTGGCAGTAATGTTAGCTGACCAGATGAAGGTCTCTCCATGAATCAATGCTGATACTGTGTTGTCCTGCATCAGACTCCCGTCTTCTGCAGTGTGTAGTGTGCACGCATGCACGTGAGAGGTGGAGCGAGAGAGCGAGTGAGAACGAGCACGGTGTGTGAGTGAAGGCAGGCAGGCAGAGGCCCCGTTCATTCCTATGAAAGTTGCTCAGTGGAGCATGAAGCCTAAATGGCTCCACTTCCGCCTGGAAAAGTCCCCGGATCTTGGGCACATGCGCAGTAGCGCCCGCTCGTTCACATGACTCCGTCACGGGCTCCCAACGTCACGCCGTCATCACGGCTTGGCGCTCCAGCCTCGGTCTGGGTCTCATTCACATGAACGGAGGAACTTGATTAGTGAATTTTACAACTTTTAGGACCTGATGATTTAAATAAGGACTATTCGAGTGTTCATACTTGGGAGTTGATTCACCTCAAAATAAATTATTGGCTAAGTTACAGATGTCTCTTTCCCAATGTACGTCTATGGGAAAAAAGTATTTTTGGGCTCAATGGCATCACGTGACATGGAAGTTGTAGTACCGCCGTTAAATATTTTTTTATCCAGTTTGAGTTGCTCCATGAGTCACACATATCATATGATGTTTATCAATTCAAAAGATATTTCTGCAAGTCAGGAAAGTCTCAATTTGTAGTAAAACTGTTGAAGTATCATAAATACGTGATTAGAAAGACAACACATCCTAAAGTGTGGTAGTGACGTCTCTCTCTCTGAAGCTACAATGTCTGTGTGTTTCCTGCTGGGATGAACCCACATCGGTCTGATCCTTCTTTCTCTTCCTGACTGATAAAAAGACCAGGAGTCACTGATAAAACACAGGTCAGGTCAGGTAATGTTCATCTGTTCCTGGTCATAGCTACATAGCTGTTCTAATACTATAATTTCTGTTATTTTATCTTTAGTTTGTGTATTATGAAATAATTAGTTTATAAATTGTATATTGTATCATAGCTGATAAGAGATGATAACATTGTCTGAAGTGGTGCTTAAACTTGACTAAATTGTTTCCACATTTTTTTCAGTAAATTATTTGACCATGTTTTGCACGAGATTTTAGTTAAACGGACTTGTCCTCAGATCACTGACTGCCAGTGCTATTGGATATTTAAAGCAGCAGTAAGCGAGATTGGAGCAAATATGATTAAAAAAAGTTATTTTTATAAAAATGTGGCTAAATCGTGACAGTTGTGCATGAAACAGGTAACCTGAAAAAAATCATGTTCCTCTGTGTCCTCCAGTGCTCCTAACCGCATCTGCAAGATTTCACAGACCGGAAGAAAACAAGTATAAGAGCTGATCTGAGGTCTGCTGTCCAGCTGCTATCTATGAGAACCAGCTGTCAATCATTCACGAACTCCGACCAAACGGTCAAACTACGCAGCGCTGATCAAATATGAATCAATATTCTGTTACTGTAATGCCTATTTCTCTCCTCAGATGTTCTCAGAATCATTTTGTAGTGCACGGTTTAGCTGTAAAATGAGAAAGTTTGTGATCCGGCAGCCATTGTAAAATCTGTTGAAGGAACGCAAAGTTACGATCACATGACCGGAGCACAGCCAATAGGAACGCTCTCTCTCTGAAATGACCAGTGATTGGTCAAAGTCTCCCATCACAGGCTAGATTTTTTTAAAGCCTGAAAACAGAGCCATGAGGAGGAGAAAAGTCTACTTTTCTCTCAGAACACTTAAATTACAATATGCTGAAATTATGGAATTATGGAATTTTTGCCCAATGATGCCAAAAATATACTGCCTACTGAAGCTTTAATGACTGTTTTTTAAATGTATTTTAATGTACTTTTATAATGTAAGTCACTTTGATTTGCCTTGTTGCTGAAATGTGAAGAATATTCAAAACACACGTAGGGCCTGAACACAGCCAGCGTCATCTAATCTTTAAAGTTACAGGTCCAGTGTGTAGCATTTAGGGGGATCTATTGGCATAAATGTAATTACTGTTAAATGTAATGTAAATATTTATTAGTATGTTTTCTTTAGTGTATAATCACCTGAAAATAAGAATTGTGTTTTCGTTACCTCAGAATGAGCTGTTTATATCTACATAGGGCGCGGGTCCTCTTTACAGAGCCATGTTTCTAGAACGGACAAACCACTGTGTTAACTGTTCCTGCTTGGGCAATAGTCAATAACGTTATTCGCTCGGGAAACCAGACAAGGGGAACCTCTGTTGGTCTGGAGGAGCTGCAGCATTGATTTCTGCACAAACTGCAACTGCCACTGAACATTCACTGATATTCTTAGAGCTGAACTAACTCTTCTGCACGGCTGCACACATTCCATGCCACTCTCTTCACCACTCATTTCCCACATACACACACACTCTACACCAGGGGTCTCCAACATGTCGCTCGCGAGTGACCAGTAGCTCGCCACCAGTAGCCGGTTTCTGAGTCGCTCGCCAAACGTACTGATTTGGCCAAAATGTAGTATGTATTATGTAGTATGCGAACAAAAGCAAAATCTACAGTATGCCAAAAATACCTGGATGTCGTACTGATTTGGAAAAAATCTCCAGTCTGCATCGGACCAGTCTACTTCGCCTACTCTATCCCACAATGTAAAGCGCTGGACCGCTACAAACTACGTTTCAACAAGAGCAGCCAAAAGCTGCTTGTTTTTTAATTTTTCGTAGCTATTTCATCCCGAAATTCACTTCTGAAAGTGTTTGAGGCGAGAAATCAACTGTGTAGATTTTTAATATTGGCAGTTTTACAAAGTTAGATGGCGAATCGAACATTTGCTCCACCGTTGTCGGAGTTTAGAAGCTCCACAAAATGCCGTGACAGCCAGCTAGCGCCTGCCAGGGTCGCTGCCAGCCAGCCGGGTAGTCACGTCAAAGAGTCAAAGAGAAGAGGAGAGGGGAGAGGAAGTAGGAGAGGAGAGAGAAGAGGAGAGGAGAGGGAAGAGGAAGGAGAAGAGGAGAGGGAAGAGGAAAGGGAAGAGGAGAAGAGGAGAGGAGTGGGAAGAGGAGAGGGAAGAGGAGAAGGAAGAGGAAGGAGAAGAGGAGAGAGGAGAGGAGAAGGAAGAGGAGAGGGAAGAGGAAGGAGAAGAGGAGAGGGAAGAGGAGAGAGAAGAGGAGAGAGAAAAGGAGAGAGAAGAGGAGACGGAAGAGGAAGGATAAGAGGAGAGGGAAGAGGAGAGGGAAGAGTAGAGGAAAGGGAATAGGAGAAGAGGAGAGGAGAGGGAAGAGGAGAGGGAAGAGGAGAAGGAAGAGGAAGGAGAAGAGGAGAGAGGAGAGGAGAAGGAAGAGGAAGGAGAAGAGGAGAGGGAAGAGGAAGGAGAAGAGGAGAGAGGAGAGGAGAAGGAAGAGGAAGGAGAAGAGGAAAGGGAAGAGGAGAGAGAAGAGGAGAGGGAAGAGGAGAGGGAAGGGGAGAGGGAAGATAGATTCAGAGAGATTCCTGCTGAGACAACATGACCCTTTTTAATATGACTAATATCTGGAGGGAGATCAGTCTTCTGTTTAGTTGCTGGAACTGAAAAAGCAGTTTGAGTAAGGTAAATGTTGTGAATGAATATTTTATATTTCCCGTCTCCCCTCGTTGATGATCCTGTTTGTCTCACTTCACTATGAGCTGTTAGAATAAATAGTTTAAACCTGCAGTATCTTATAAAGTAAACTAACATAACATAAACAACAAAGTCAAAATTGTATTGTTCAATAATAATAACAAGTTCGTTTTTTTATCCAGTGCTTTAAGAGCTGGTTTAAAGGCTAAAGCCTGGTCTAGCATACTGCAAAATACATCGCTTTAACTGTCACATACTGCATACTACTGAGGAACGCAGTATACAGTACGTACTGTATACTACTGAGGAACGGAGTATACAGTATGTACTGCATACTGCGTACTACGTTCGTCAGTAGTATGTAGTAGGCAGTATACAGTATGTACTGCATACTGCGTACTACGTTCGTCAGTAGTATGTAGTAGGCGGTCTCGAATACAGTCAAACTGATTATTTGCCAATCAGCTGCCAATTAAACGAGTTACGCTGCTGCCAAGTTTGGTTACATCAGTGACGCCGTAACATTAGGAGATGTTAGCAGGCTAGCAAGCACACACCAGATTTGACAATGACTGCGGAAAATAGCAAGGACAAGAAAAGGCAAAAAACACTATTTTCATGAGGAATGGGAAACAGAGTTTTTTTCACGATTGTGAATAACAAATGTGTGTGTGTCTCATCTACGGTGTGAGCGTGTCAGTCGGTAGAAGATGTAACGTCAAGCTCCACTTCACCAAAGTCCACGCCAACTTTTCGCTCTTCAGGAGCTGAAGACAACGCTCATAAGACGACAGTTTTTGTTTACAAATTGACGAAGAAGGCCAACGCAGAAACAGGCTTCATTAAAGTGGCGCACATCCTAACGAAGCACAAAAAAAACCTTCACCTATGGCGGCGTTGCAAAAGAGGCGTTGACTGTGGTGGCTGAAACGTTATTCAAGGACCATAAAAGTAGGACAGAAATGATGTCTGCTATTGCCGATACAACTTGGTGCTAATACTGTGGCAAGGAGAGAGTCTGCGTTGTCTGCGGATGCTGCGGAGTAGCTAGAAAGGGACATGGACAGGTGCAGATGGTTTTCCATCCAGTGTGATGAGTCGGTTGACTACAGCGATACAGCCCAGCTGGCTGTCTTGAATGTCATAAAATTTAAGTTCAGAACAAGACTGACAGATGAACATTTAAATGACTCCATAAGAGTGAACCTAAGTGGATCCACTCCAGCACACATCTCTCTTGTTGACTCCATGCAGTGCCAGTCATCTCACTAACTGTTAAAAAGACTGATGTAATACATGCATGCGAACTACAGATGATGAAGGGAATGCGAAGGGAAGTGATGTGATGCAGTGATATGTGGACAGACAGTAAAATAAGTAACAACATAGTTTTGTTTTCTATGACATTAATCGGATGTGAATTTAATAGTGTGAGTTTAACACATTGAAAATGTAAAGAAATGCATACAGAAAAAAACATGCACATGCTGGTGAATTTAAGATAGTGATGATGTCAAAATGTGAGTGTTGGTATCAACATTTTCTACATGTTCACACAAAATAAGCTTATTCAGCTGGTTTGGGTGGAGCTGAGCGATGTGAATAAATGTTGCTAATAATATAAAATATGAGTAGCTCTCGGCCACTTTCATTTTGTCAAAGTAGCTCTCAGAGGAGAAAATGCTGGAGACCAATCCCTCTTCACTTTTCCTGGCACAGTTTTAAACAACATTTCCAGGGGGTTTCGGGTTTCTGATCTACAGCATTTCAGGATGCGGCTTTTATTGAAAACGATCTAATTTACATCTGGGGCGGGACATTAATTAACATTACAGATGCTGGTGTTCTGACACCGAGTTCAGTCTCTGCTGAACAGAAGTGCTGTGCATTTGTCTTACTTCTATCTTCTTTCAAATTCCAGACTTTTTTTCACCATGGGTAAGTAGGCTCCTCTGCCATTTGTTTAATTTAAAACATATTCAAAACTGCATGTTGATCATGATCTTTGTTTTATATGTAGACTATGAATTTAGTTTAATTGTTTTGATCAACTTACCTGCCTATTCGCATTTCATAAATAAAAGTAATGTGGTTAATTCTTTTTTTATGATGTTTTCGTTGGTTTTCAGTGCGAGTTATTAACAGAAGAAAAACCATAGCACTTTATCTTTTACTCTGAAGGCCAAGAAGAAACCGTCGAAGAATGTGGGTTCACCCGCTCAATCAGAGAAGGGGACAACTTGGAGCTTTTCACCATCTTGTAGCTGAACTGCGCCTTGATAGGGAAAAACACCTGAAGTATTTCAGAATGAGCGCTGAAGAAATGGATCATCTACTTTCCTTGATTGGAGCTGACCTGACCAGGCAGATAAAAACTTACAGGGCTGCCATCTAACCAAAACAGCAGCTTGCTGTCACACTGAGGTAATTATAACTAATTCAATTTATGGACATGCATTAAAGCTGAAGTAGGCAAAATTGGAGCAAATATGATTTAAAAAAGTTATTTTTTATAAAACGGTCGCTATATCCTGACAGTAGTACATGAAACAAGTAACCTGAAAAAAATCATGTGCCTCTGTGTCCTCCGGTGTTCCTAACGGCATCTGCAAGATTTCATAGACTGGAGGAAAACAAACAGTAAGAATTGATCTGAGGTCTGCTGTCCATCTGCCGTCTATGAGAGCCGGCTGTCAATCACTCACGAACTCCGACCAAAGGGCAGACTAGGCAGTGCTGATCAAATATGAATCAATATTCTGTTACTGTAATGTCTATTTCTCTCCTCAGATGTTCTCAGAATCATCTTGTAGTGCACGGTTTACATTTACATTTTTAACTTTACATTGAATGAATTATCTATTTATTTATTTATTGCATGAACTTATGGGATCAATTATTAATTATATATTATGAACACATTTATGCAACAGCACTTACACTCCCACCAAATAACTTATTAACTCTGAATGTGGGATTTTCTTTAAAGCAAAGATTATGAAAGGAATCAATAAAGTGTTTTAAGTCTGAATGACTGATCTTATGTATGTGACTTAATTGGCTTCTAGCAAGGTAACTACTTTGTGAATAGGCCTTTCAAGGTAAACTGATCTAGTATGTGATTTTCCTTTATCAAGTGTAGTGTCACTGACTAGTAGCTTCAGCTTCCGCGCCATGCCGTCTGCACTGGGGTGAGCTTCCAGAACCCTGGTGGGCTTCCATTCATTTCTTGGTGAGCTGTCAATGTCATCTACTCGTGAATTCTGTGATGTTCTTTGCTATTTCTGTCGTTGTTGAAGGTTGAGCAGGTATTCCCTTTTCCATCTTTACCAAAATTTGTTGGCTAGGAACTGTACTCTTCTCCACCTTTTGCACAGATAGAGGTCTTCTTTGCAGAACTGTCCAGGAGGGGGCAGAATAACTGACGATTTCATGGTTAGTATATGGTTGGGTGTGAGAGGTTCTGGACCGATAGGATTGTGAAGATGTTTGACACTTTGTGGCCTGCTGTTGATTATAGCCATTGTTTCGTAAAGAAACGTCCTCAGAGTTGTAGTGTCGAGTCTGTTTGCTGACTTGTCAAGCATGACAGTAAGAATGCTTCGGATTGTTTGAATTTGGTGCTCTCAAACTCCACCCATATGGCTTGCCAATGGGACATTCATCACAAATTCACAACCGATAGCTCTTTGACGTTCTTGATCCATTCCCTTGAGCAACTCAGAAAACACTCTCTTGGCACCCATGAAATTTTTTGCCTGGTCGCATCACGTAAACAACAATCCATATCGTTTTAATTCCTTTCTCTTCCTTCCTTTACGATGAAAGGGCCGAAACAATCGAGACCGCAGTAGCTAAAGGGAGGGGATATCTCAGTTCTCTCTTCCGGCAGATCTGCCATTTGTTGAACCTCTGTAGTTCTTCTGTATCTTCTACACTTCACACACTAGTAAATGTGTGAGGAGATCACATTTCTGCATCTTAAGATCCATATTCCGTTTGCACACAACTCATTCATAGTCATGCCTCTTCCTTGGTGGTGTATACATTCATGATGATGTTTTATGAGCAGGGCTGACACATGAGATTTCTTTGGAAGTATTGCGGGATAATTTACATCATGGTGTAAGGCTGATTGGGATAGCCGTCCTCCCACCCTGGACCCAGGACATTGTTGTTGTCCAAGAAAGCATTCAACTGGTGTAACTTGTTGTGCTTGTTCAGGGTGTTTTCTTTCTGGAGTTTGATTTTTTGAATGTCTTCAGCAAAGGCTTCTTCTTGCACCAACTTGATGATGAAGATTTCTGCTTCTCTTCTTTCTTCAAGGCTGGTTGCTTCTTTCGTTCTATTCTGAAGTGCTTTGAATTCTCTGACAAATCTCTTGAGCCTAGCAACTGCTCTCACTGCTCTGGACCAGTCAGAAAACTTAGTGAAGCGGTTCGCCATTGAATCCACTTCTTTCGTCTTGACTGCGTGAACATGTACTTTGCGAAGCTCAGGGTTGGTCGTTTCTACTTCTCCCACCATTTCCTCTTCACATGGAAGATTCAGATGCCAAAGAAAGTCTGGTCCTCTCAGTTGGACTCTTTTAGCTGGACTGCACTCAGCCCTCTTGAGGCGCAGTCAGCTGGGTTATTTTCGGAGCGGACATGACGCCATTGTTCAGGGTTTGTGCTGGATCTTATGCGTTGGATCTGGTTGACTACAAACGTGTGAAACCTCTTGGCGTCATTGTTTACATAGCCAAGGACCACCTTTGAATCAGTCCAATAATACTGTTGCAGGGTTTCGATCTCAAGCTCCCTTTTGACGACATCACCGTTTCGGACTGCAGTCACAGCTGACGACAATTCAAGTCTTGGGATAGTCGTTACTTTGGTAGGGGCTACTTTTGCCTTCCCCATAACAAGTGAGCAGCTGATCTGTCCTGTTCACTTATTGCTCGGAGATACGAACATGCATCATATCCATTTAAACTTGCATCTGCAAGGTTGTGAAGCTCGTATTGCATGACTTCGCCAAAGTTTGATGGAAGGTAGCTTCTTGGAATCTTCAGAGCTGCCAAGTGAGGCAATTCTTTAAGACATGACTCCCATTTTGGCAGGATGTGGTCAGGGAGATTTTCGTCCCAGCTGACTTTGTCTCTACATAGCATCTGAAGGATCTGTTTGCCGACTAGTATGAAAGGAGCCACGAATCCTAACGGATCATAGACTGAGGCGACAGTCGAGAGAACCCCTCTCCTTGTCAGTGGGTTTTCCTTAACTATGATTCTGAATTGGAATTCATCTGCTTCAACACATCACTGAACCTTCCATGACCCTGTGATGCCAGATGCTTGAGTCCAAAGTTGGAGCAGCCAGGGGATGAAGTTGCCCCAAGCAAGTGCACCTCCATTCTGTACACTGAGGGTTTGAAGTCTAGATTGCCCTTGTCCCACCAGAGGAACCTCAGATAGTCTTGGTGTTTCGTTGCAACGTGAAATTGATGGAACATCTTTTCGACTTCACACATTATGGCCACTGAACCCTTTCTAAATCGACATAGGACTCCAACTAATGTGTTAGTCATGTCTGGCTCGGTCAAAAGATGATCATTTAGGGAGGTTTCTCGGAAGCGTGCTGAACAGTCAAAAACCACATGGATCTTCTCAGGTTTGTGGGGGTGGTAGACTCCATCATGCGGAATAGACCATATTGGGTGGTTATCGAATTCAGGCTGTGGAACCTTCTCTGCATCTCCTCGAGTAATTATGTCATTCATGAATTGGACATAATCCTTGTAATATTGTTCATTTCTCCTCAGTCGTTGCTCTAATGAGGTGAGCTGATGAACTGCACATTGTTTATTGTCTGGGAGATTAGGTTTGTCTGTCTTGAAAGGAAGTGGGAGTTTGTAGTGGCCGTCTTCTTTCTGCCTTATACCTTCTTTCACTTTAGACAAGAAGAGAAGGTCTTCCTGAAAGACTGGGTTATCGTCTGCAGTGTGATCTGTGAAGTCAGCTTTGAGAGCCTTGATGATGTCTGTTGGATTAATGTCTTTGACTTGAGTTTTGCACACAAAGTGTACTTCTTTCTTTAGCTTGACTGATGGCTGCACAGCAGGTGTCACTTGTACCGGAAAAGTATGTCTGCCAGAGAATTGTGTTGAATCGGTAAATTTGAGCTAGCTAAATAACTAAAATTATTAATAATCCATTAATGCTTACAAATTGAGACATAAAACCAAAAAATGCGGACCAAGTGGCCATGGAACTATAAAATCCAAAGTGGAACCAAACTTTATTAATGCTTATCAATGGAGTAATAATAATATAATAATAAAAAATTATATCAATAATTATAATACTAGGCTCTTTGTCCGCCTATGCAGCATCCAATATGCTATATGCTGTCGCGCGCTGCTCACGCAGGTATTGTGGCCCGAAGGCCCAAGACCAACCTTAACATTGTAACCTATTAATGGAAGTAACACTATCAGAAAATATGACCAAAGAATAAAGTTCAGTTCATTAACTTTTCTTTTCACAATAAATGAAGTAGCCTAGATCCTACGTCTATTTTCGTTGATTATACTCTGGCCATTTTCAGGTTTAAATCCTGATTATACTATAATTACAGTACAAAATAGAATTAGTACAAAACTTCTCGCCACATTGGATGTGGTGGGGTCCACCTCCCAAATGTTAATGCTCCTTTCCCCACGCCAAAGTGTCACTTTTTTTTGGCCTTGCGGCAGTATTTTAAAAGGATTTCAACTATACCCAGTGTGAATGTCGTTGGTAAAGGCGCCAAGTGAGTGGGTCTGGGCGTTTTATAGACAAAAGTGCGCATTTGGCGACCTTTCACCTGTCTTCCGGTAGTGACACAGCCCATCGCGACAATTCACAGATCTTTACGTAGAAAGGAAGAAAGAAGAGGGAGATACATTTTATGCCACAACGTAAGAAATGAAAAAAAAGTCAATATTTGAAAGGTATAATGTCATTTACGTATATATATATATATATGTATATATATATATATATATATATATATATATATGTGTAATAAATTAAGGGGGGCCAAGAAATGTCAGAATGGCCCATGGTGGAGGGGCACAAATATTGTTATCCCTCAAGTTGACATGAATCCATAAGTAAGTGAAAGTCCTTTGTAAAGATTAAAGGAAAAAGGACACAGTTGAAATTAAGATTTGTAAAATCGTGTGTTTTAAGAAAGTAACCAAGTTAAAGGGACTGCTTGTAACTTTTTGAACGTATAAATGTACCGGGTCGGGACACATGCGTGCTCGCGTATGCATGCTCGCGTGTGGCTGAAGTCTCTCCTCCTCTGCCTGCTTGCCTTTCACTGACACAGCGCGCGCATTCTCGTTGTCTCGCTCCACCTCTAGACATGAACGCGCGCTCAAACCACACTGCAGAAGAGTTAGTTTAGCTCTGAGAATATCTCGTGAATGTACAGTGGACGTTTGTGCAGAAATAAATGCTGCAGCTCCTCCAGACCAAGAGAGGTTTCCCGTGTCTTGTGAAGTGACGGGGCTCCACAGCGAGAAACGTTATCGTCTCTGACCGAGTGCATGTGTCTCCCTGCGGCTGCGGTCGGAGACGATAACGTTTCTCTTCCTGCTTCAGCCCCGGCACCGACGCTGAGGCAGGAAAAGCCAACACTAGGATCAGCAGTGATTCATGGAGAGACCTTTGTCTGGTCAGCTAACATTACTGCCAAGCAGGTGAAATATAGAGTGATATTATAGTTTTAGCTGACGTGTGTCGCCACACTGTTTTGAGCGATGCTTGTTCATGTCTATTTAGAGCGAACAAGCGTGAGCCTGACGCTGACTTTCGTTGACTTGTGTCAGGTGTCGCTGTTAACAAGCATTTCTGAAAGTTACAAATAGTCCCTTTAAAGGGCAACTCAAGTGAAATTTAAAGGGTTACTCTATTGATATGAAAACCTTTTCTTATGTGAAGGATAAGTGATTTAATGCATTTCTAAGCATATTAGCTCTGCAATTAGGGTTTGTTTGCATATTTGTGCCAAAGTGATTTCAAATCTTATTTTTTGTTTTGAAATTGAAGTCCACTTGAAATCTATATTTAAAAAATTAGGCTTCCCATATAGTCTTCACACAGTTATCAAGGATTTCATACAGTTAACAACCGTCTTCACTACTCACATTAAGGCTTGCTGTAAAAAGAAATCAAAAGAAATTAAGCTGTGGCTGAAGCTGCCGCGTCTCAGGAAGTTTTAGCAGTGTTGGCTGAACAAGAAAAGGAAGTGACAGAACTTCAAAGGCTCAAGGCTGAAGATAAACAGCAGCTGGCACAATTTGAACCTGAGAACCTAGCCAGGCAACAGGCAATGCAAGACAAGCGTAGAAAGCTTGACTGCCTAGAGGAAGTCAAGAAGTTGAACGCTGCAAGAGCTCAAGTAAAGGTATTGACTTGCCGTGAGATGTTAAACCAGCAGGAGAAAGCCAAGTTCTAAACCTCATGATTCCTACAGTCATTCCTCAATCTCTGCCAGTTGTAACGCAAACCCTCAATGCCTCAAGTCGACCATTTGTTCCTCGACCTCTACCAGTTACAAGTCAAGCTCCAACAACTTTAACGTCCATGTCTCAAGTGCATAACACCTCTGATTTGGTCAGCATCCTAGCAGAAGCTATAAGTGCCAACCGTCTTTCAACACCAGAGCCTACATCGTTCACTGGAGATCCTTTGAAATTCAAAGACTGGCGACTATCCTTTGAAACATTTATAGACAGGAAAAACATTCCAAAGACTGAAAAGCTGTATTACCTAAGAAAGTACTTAGGTGGCAACGCAAAGAAAGCAGTCGAAGGATTTTTCCTACTGAGCACCAAAGCAGCATATGACTCAGCCTGGCAGCTGTTGGAAAAACGTTTTGGAGGCCCATTCATTATAGGGAAGTCCTTCAGAGACAAGCTGCACGGATGGCCAAAAATAAGCTCTAAAGATGGTTTTGAGCTAAGACACCTTGCAGACTTCCTCAAGAGCTGCGAGGCAGCAATGTCCCACATAAAGTCATTGGAAGTTCTCAATGAATGCAATGAGAATCAAAAAATTCTGCTGAAATTGCCAGATTGGTTGGCGTCCAGATGCAGCCGCAAAGCAATTGAAGTCAGACAAGCAAACGCTGAGTACCCACCATTCAAAGAGTTTGAAGACTTTGTATCGAAGGAAGCAGATCATGCTTGTGATCCCATAACCTCGATACAGGCGCTCAAGAGACTGGAAAGCGAGAAACCAAAACATACACGAAGTCAAACCATTCAACCAAAGACACTGTCCACAAACACGACACAGAGCCGCATTCCGACAAAAGAACAGGACATGTCCTCGCCAAATGCAGAAGGTTTGTTGAAAAGACAGTTCAAGATTGTGTCAAGTTTGTGTATGCAGAGAAGCTTTGTTTTGGATGTTTGAAGACTGGTCATCATTCAAGAAGGTGTGATAACAAGAGCACATGTGAAAGGTGTCAGAAAAAACACCCGACATGTTTGCATGATCCTTACCAGTTGGACATCATTGTGAAGGTAAATAAACAGGCTTTCCAACGATGTAAAATACAATGCCAATTAGCATTGTAACAGTTTATTTACTTTTACTTCTCTCTTTTTACTACTATATGATATATGATTGTTTACCTGCCTACACGCAGCCTATTGTTCGTTCCCCATTTTTTCCAGTCTATGCTGAATCAGTTCCCAAATAGGGGAGGTTATTTATGTGGATGTGAGTCTCAGGTCTGTTTGACTCTGATGAGCCAACACAGTTAGCGTCGACATTAGTCTTTAATACATTTTTCTGCCTTTAATCTGTGTGCTACAGTGTGCTTTGGAACTGCTCTCTGAAGTCTCTCCTGTTACTAGATTGCCCTACTCTGTGAGCACCAGACAGGCCTACTATAACTTGTGAGGCGGCTGAATCGTGTTTAACCTTCTTCATTCTCTGGTATTACATTAGAAGACGAGGACACAGTATGCATAGAAAACTGAAGTGAAATGTCATTAATCTAGTTCACCCAGTGGTCTGTCAAAGAAATGTGCAAAAGAGGCGAGAGGGAGAGGCCACACACTGAGTCAGCATTGGCCTTTCAGCCTGCATGTTTCTCTTCTCACAAGCTATGATGAATATACTGGTTAGAATATATACTGTATATTTTCCAATTCTCCTAATACAGTATGTATCTACTAAATGAAACCAAGTATTCCATCTTTATCTCATGGGGATGTGTAACCAGTCCTTGTTAGTTCAGTGTCTATGCATGTGAGATACTGGCCCAGGGGTCATGCACGACCTACCATGAATTGGCCAGTTGTTCATCAGTGTCCTCCTTGAATCTGCAGGTTTTCTCTGAACCAGAACTCAGAGTTCTCTGTGAAAGATGTAGAACTGAAGTCTGTATTTGCTACGCACCATCGTTTTTACACCGGCAACAGTAACCTCTTGCTGTTTGAAGTGAAGTCGACAGTGAGGCCGATCGTTTTTTGGCTATGCCTTCTGTGAAACTGATAAATATTGACTCTTTTTTTTAAATGGACAACACTCCATAACGTTGTAAAAGTATAGTCAACTGCACTAAATGTTGGCAATGATGGCCAGTGTGTGACGATGAATGAAAACAAAGTCTTGTGTAATTTAGATGTCACATTCAAATAGATATTCCAGATTTAATTTGACATTGCACCAATTTTATTGACCCTGTTTTTCTTCTTGCTGCCTGAAGTTGTCAGTGCGGAGCTCTTTTATAAGCCGGTCCCCAAACCTCGCTGCAAAGCTCTCGATAAACCGCTTCAGTTGGACAAGACCCACAAAGATAGAGTTTTGGAAGTTTCCCAAACTGTAAAGTCCCAGAAGTCCATCTGATGGCTCTGACAGTCTGAGCTGTCCCACTCATGAAAACTTCAAGTGTGTGTCAGGAGAGAGGAACCCTGATGAGACCCTCATTAGTCCCTCAGCAGTAGAGTAATAGACATCACTAGTAACACTAGTTCTCTCAGTCGTAGTGGGTTTTATTTTGTATGTTTTCTGCCTGCCACATACAGTAGACCTGAAGACTAATAATATTAGATATATCTATAACTGCCTGATGAGGTTTTCCTCAAAACATTCTGATAAACTGGGAATTCCATTTAATTTCCTTTTCACTTAAATTTGTCAGATTTTACTTTGGAAATTGGTTATTCATGGGATCGCAGGAATGTAACCTTAAAATATCATAATAACTGAACAGGTAGTGGGGGCATCGTATATCTGTGACATTTTTCATTAAAGTATCTATAACCTGAAACTTTAATTTTAATGAGCCTCTGTAAATGGAAACACAAAAATCATATGAACAAACTTCTCCATAAACACAGTGGAAGAACGCATGCATAGTAACAGACGGTGGGTGGCAGTAAGAGGGCATAAGAAGCGGTGAGCTGGGTGTCCTGTAAGTAGTGATGCACCGACACTGATACCGGATCGGATACCGGGCCAATACTGACTCAAATAGCTGAATCAGGTATTGGTGATGATGGGTCTGATCTATTAAATTAAATTCTATGTTTATATACTTTATATATATATAATTTGAAATCCTGTTTAAGTCTTGACCAGTTTGTTGCTGCATTAAAACAGTTTACATCTGAATTATAACTCTTGTTAATTTAGAAGATCTTTTTTTGTCAAGTTGTTGGTGTAAGATTTATTATTTTAATAATAAATAGCAATGCACTAAATTTATGTTATGTTCTCTACAGTATGTATTTATTTGTTACATTTTGTTTTACAAAGTTGATGTTTAAGTCCAGCCTGATGTTTCCTTACACATAACAGAATGATCCAGTCACTTCCTCACAGTGAGGCCTACATCTGATTAATTAAACACTGGTATCAGATCAGTACTCGGTATCAGCCAATACCCAAAGCCCAGGTATCACTATCGGTATCGAGACTGAAAAAGTGTGTTCGGTGCATCCCTACCTGTAAGAGTTTCATTTCTTATCCATCGTAACATAACGATGCAACGACGTTGTATTAGGGCCACATTGAGGGAAAGAAAATCTGAGATTTCGAGAATAAAGTCATAATAATCCATCTGCAGGTTCGGCAGACAGCTGCAGACCAAACCTCCACCTACAGCCTCTGTCAGTAACCTGCAGTCTCCACCTGCTGATTCTGGCAGACAGCTGCAGACCAAACCTCCACCTACAGCCTCTGTCAGTAACCTGCAGCCTCCACCTGCTGATTCTGGTAGACAGCTGCAGACCAAGCCTCCACCTACAGCCTCTGTCAGCAACCTACAGCCTCCACCTGCTGATTCTGGCAGACAGCTGCAGACCAAGCCTCCACCTACAGCCTCTGTCAGCAACCTGCAGCCTCCACCTGCTGATTCTGGTAGACAGCTACAGGCTAAACCTCCACCTACAGCCCCTGTTAGTAACCTGCAACCTCCACTTGCAGATTTTGGCAGACAGCTGCAGCCTGTACCTCCACCTACAGCCTCTGTCGGTAACCTGCAGCCTTCACCTGCTGATTCTGGCAGACAGCTGGAGAACAAACCTCCACCTACAGCCTCTGTCAGACAGCTACAGGCCAAACCTCCACCTACAGCCTCTGTCAGCAACCTACAGCCTACCCCTGTTGATTCTGGTAGACAGCTACAGGCCAAACCTCCACCTAAAGCCTCTGCCAGCAACCTACAGCTGCCCCCACCTGCTGATTGTGGCAGAGAGCTTCAATTCAATTCAATTCAATTTATTTTTGTATAGCGTCAAATCACAACAGAAGTTATCTCAAGACGCTTTATATAATAGAGCAGGTCTATGACCGTAAACCATAGTTTAGAGACCCAACAAGATCCGCCAAGCGCGCTGTGGCCAGGAAAAACTCCCCAATTACTGGGAAGAAACCTGGAGCAGAACCGGGAACAGGGCAGGCGACCATCTACCGAGACCGGCTGGGGAGATAGATAGAGAGAGAGAGAGAGAGAGAGAGAGAGAGAGGGAAGCAGCCACAATAATAGCCTAGCAGCTGTAATAGCTAATACAAGTAGGACTGATAACACAAAACCAATATTATTGGAAAGAGTGATAATACAACTATCGGAATTGATGTCATTGGGTCGTCCTCAGACGGGCTTTCAAGCGGAGCTTCCAGCTGTCTCAGTCCACCATACATCTGGCTAGCTCGCCAGCACTGTCCAGCATCTCTCCTCAGTACGTCCATGTGTGCTGGTGTGGGACATCCCTGTGATCGATGCCCGTGCGTTGGTTCCCGCAGCATCAGCATGCTTGCTGGGAGTTCTTGATGTCTTTGGCAGTGACCGAGAAGTGTTATTCTCCAGGCTGCCACTTTGTCACTAAGTGTTGGTAGTCCCTCGTTGGCATTGGTAGTCCCTCGTACAGACGTAGTTAATTAATGATGGTAGCAGTTGGTGTCAAGCAGGCACCGGACGCGGTAGCAGACGCAGCCACGATACCAGAGACATCCAGATCCAGGTGAATCCCCACTCCAAGTGTACCCCTGCTCCATGACCCCGCTCCAGGTATGACTTCGCTCCAGGTGTGACCCTGCTCCAGGTATAACCTCGCTGTGACCCCGCTCCAGGTATAACCTCGCTCCAGGTGTGACCCTGCTCCACGGTTACCTGCGAGACAAGGAGGCACAAGGACTCCCGGGAAGGAATGAAGTTAGTAACAACATGGACATGGGACATGAGTATATATAGAAGGAGAGGGGAGCTCAGTGTGTCATAGGAAGTCCCCCGGCAGTCTAGGCCTATAGCAGCTTAAGTATAAGCGTTATCAAAGAGGAAAGTCTTTAGCCTACTCTTAAATGTAGAGACTGTGTCTGCCTCCCGGACTGAAACTGGGAGCTGGTTCCAGAGAAGAGGAGCTTGATAGCTGAAGGCTCTCGCTCCCATTCTACTTTTGGAGACTCTAGGAACCTCAAGTAACCCTGCATTCTGTGAGCGCAGTGCTCTAGTGGGGTAGTAGGGTACTATGAGCTCTTTAAGGGGCTCATGGGGCCTGACCGTTTAGCGCTTTGTAGGTGAGGAGGACGATTTTAAAATCTATTCTTGATTTTACAGGGAGCCAGTGCAGAGAAGCAAATACAGGAGTTATATGATCTCTTTTTCTAGTTCTTTTCAGTACATGTGCTGCAGCATTCTGGATCAACTGGAGAGTCTGAAGAGACTTATTGGAGCAGCCTGATAATAAGGAATTGCAGTAATCTAGTCTAGAGGTAACAAATGCATGGACTAATTTTTCTGCATCATTTTGAGACAAGATGTGCCTGATCTTCGCAATGTTACGTAGATGAAAGAAGGCAGTCCTTGAGGTTTGTTTTATGTGAGCGTTAAAGGACATATCCTGATCGAAGATAACTCCCAGATTCCTTACGGTGGTGCTGGAGGCCAGGGCAATGCCATCTAGAGTAACTATATCATTAGATCATTTGTTTTGGAGGCGCTCAGGGCCCAGTACAATAATTTCAGTTTTGTCTGAATTTAACATCAGGAAATTGCAGGTCATCCAGGTTTTTATGTCCTTAAGGCATGCTTGAAGTTTAGTTAACTGGTTTGTTTCGTCTGGCTTGATCGATAGATATAATTGGGTATCATCTGCATAACAATGAAAGTTTATGGAGTGTTTTCTAATAACATTGCCTAAGGGAAGCATATATAAGGTAAATAGAATTGGTCCAAGTACAGACCCCTGTGGAACTCCGTGACTAACTTTGGCGTGCATGGAGGACTCATCGTTAACATGTACAAACTGAGATCGATCTGATAAATAGGACTTAAACCAACTTAGTGCAGTTCCTTAATGCCAATTAAATGTTCCAGTCTTTGTAATACGATGTGATGGTCAATGGTGTCGAAAGCAGCACTGAGATCTAGCAAGACAAGTACAGAGACAAGTCCTTTGTCCGATGCCATTAGAAGGTCATTTGTAATTTTCACTAGTGCTGTCTCTGTGCTATGGTGCACTCTAAATCCTGACTGATAATCTTCGAATAAATGATTGTTCTGTAGAAAGTCACACAGCTGACTGGCAACTGCTTTCTCGAGTATTTCGGAGGTAAAGGGAAGGTTAAATATAGGTCTATAGTTGGCTAGGACCTCAGGATCGTAAGTGGGCTTTTTAAGAAGAGGTTTAATTACAGCTACTTTAAAGGACTGTGGTACATAGCCTGTTAGTAAAGACACATTGATCATATCCAGTAAAGAGGTGCTAACTAAAGGTAAAACTTCTTTAAACAGTCTAGTTGGGATGGGGTCTAGGAGACAGCAAGGTGATTTAGATGAAGAGATCAGTGAAGTCAGTTTGTGGAGGTCGATGGGAGAAAAGCAGTCTAAATATATATCAGGTTGTACAGCTGTTTCTAAGGTTCCTAAGTTTGAGGATAAATTGGTACCAGTTGACGGTAGGAGGTGATTAATTTAGTCTCTAATAGTTAGGATTTTATCATTAAAGAAACTCATGAAGTCACTACTACTGAGGGTTGTAGGAATACATGGCTCAATAGAG
>CAKAOH010039641.1:0-13631 GCA_916701665.1 Sebastiscus tertius
GACCTCTGACCTCCAGATCAGTGAATGTAAATGGGTTCTCTGGGTACCCACGAGTCTCCCCTTTACAGACATGCCCACTTTATGATCATCACATGCAGTTTGGGGCAAGTCATAGTCAAGTCAGCACACTGACACACTGACAGCTGTTGTTGCCTGTTGGGCTGCAGTTTGCCATGTTATGATTGGAGCAGATTGTTTTATGCTAAATGCAGAACCTGTGAGGGTTTCTGGACAATATCTGTTATTGATTTGTGTTGTTGATTGATTTACAATAATAAATATATACATATGTTTGCATAAAGCAGCATATTTGTCCACTCCCATGTTGATAAGAGGATTAAATACTTGACAAATCTCCCTTTGAGGTTCATTTAGAACAGATAAAAAAATTGTATGATTAATTTATGATTAAATATTTGAATCGATTGACAGCCCTAATTTAGATATTTATTACTTTGAGTTTGACGTTCAGTTACAGATTTATTTATTTAGGTATTTATTTGACTTAGATCAGTTAGTTAGTTAATAAAGTCAAAGATTGTTCATTTCTGACAGGGGTTGGGTGTATTGGCCGATTAATTGGGTATATTTTCCTTCTACAATCTACCGTTATTATATCGGTCTTTAAAAATCCACTACTGGCCGACCTCTATTATGTATTATTATACTGACGGCAATAAAATATAACTTACTAAATGGGAGAAAGTTTGACTTTGACTCCAGAGACTGTTAGTGTCTTCCTCTCTTTACTGGTATGAAGAACAGTTCAGATTACGTTGCCAGAGCTTTGTCAGAATCAATGACGATAAGTTACCAGAGATAATAAAGTCTTATAAAATCAATACAGGCAATTATAATAATGATAATAATAATATGTCATGTAAAGAAGAGATGTGAGTGAGAAGCGTTTACTGCAGAGGAGGAGAAAATGGAAAACATCTTCTGTACTTCCGTCACACATACTGAGCTCTTCATCCCTCTTTCTATTTCCTTGAACCCTACTCTTCTTCTCTCCTTCTACTTTTTCCTTGCCAAAGAAAGAAAGGTGTTCCAGAGAAGAAGGAGTAGATGAAAGAGAAAGAGGAGGAGGAAGGATAAAGAGAAGTAAAGACAAAGACGAGTCCCCCCGTAGTGATCCTCTCCTCTCCGTCGGTGGACATGTTGTTGTTGTTAGGCGGCGGCCGGGCTGCGGAGCGTCAAGCCGACAGGCTGTGATTGGATGGAACGTGCATGAATAAACAACCACAGGGTGTGTGTGTGTGTGTGTGTGTGTGCTTTGATAGTGTGTTGTGTGTGTGTTTTCTTTGTTGTGTGTTGGTGTGCGGTTTGGCTCTAATGTGTTCTCTGTCTTTAATGTGTGTGTGTGATCATGTTCTGTGGTTGTATGTTAGTAGGGGTGTAACGATACGTTTTAACAACGATACGATACGATTTCCATGGTTCCGATACGATTTCCATGGTTCCGATACGATTCAAGGACGATACTTAGCTCATCTAGAGCGATACGATACGATACGATACGATATGGTACGATATGGTACGATACGGTACGTTATGATACGAAGCGATGCGATGCGAAGTGATGCGATAAGATACGATACAATATGATACAAAACGATATGATACGATATGATACGATTTCCATGGTTCCGATACGATTCAAGGACGATATTTAGCTCATCTAGAGTGATACGATACGATACGATACGATACGATACGATACGATAAGATACGATACGTTTCAAAACGATACAAAACAATACGATACGATACGATACAATACGATACGATACGATACGATACGATACGATACGATACGATACGATACGATACGACGCAATGCAAAGAGGCGAGCAAGAAATTTGCGTGACGATGTGTTGCGAAGCCCATCAGCGTTGAGATCGTCCTCCTGTCGTCACTGACATCACTGACGTTGTTGAATCAGAAATGGAGGATAAATACATCTCGTACGTGTCTGTGGTCACCCAGAGCGACGATAGTCCATCACATCTGTCCAGAGAGCAGAAACCACAGACTGCCTCTGGTAGAAACAACAACGTCTCTAGATGACGTCATGTTGAGTGTTGATGGAGCAGCTGCGTAGCCTGGCACTGATCCATCCAGACTCCATTCAGAAAACAAGCCTTTTAAAAGTCGTCTGCTTGTCGTCATGGTAACAGACCTGACTAATCAGCATCATTATGTAGTTATTTCAGCATCATTTTGATCTGTTTATTGATATTAAATCACAGCACATACCGTAGTAGAGACGTGTGTCTTGCTAGATACAGTCTATGTATGTGAATACAGCTCGCCACCGGGTGATGTTATGAACCCAGACACGACGGCGTTTGGTTTTCTGACATATCTGGGACTTCCACAACATGCACAAAGCAGCAACAGTGGTTATTTCTTCCATGGTTGATGGAGGAAAGTAAAGTTGTTGGTATGTATGGAGCTCCTCCTCCTCTCCGGAGCGTCTAGTACGAAGGAACACAAATGATCCCGGCGAAACTTTGGAACTTTGGAAACTTAATAAAGTTAATTTCAGGCTGATTCAAGCTACAATTTCTGTTAATTAGTTCCTCTTAAATGTCTTAATTCAGCTTTCTGACATTCATCTTATTTGTTTTAAATCTAAATTAAGTAAAAAAATGTTTTTTTATCATGGCTTAATTTATCAAGAAAACTGTTTTACTTTCATGCAGCAGATTTGCCAGATTCAATGACTTTCTTTGTGGATTACACTTCCTGCACAATGCAGTACCCAAACACAGCAGACAGCTGCAGAGCTACAGGGATCTGCGGCTGTACTGGCCACTTCCCAGTCCAAAATGTGCTCCGTCGGCGCTCTCTGCACCAATAAAAGGTCAAAACTTTTAAATGTCTGCTCCGCCGAGGACACAGAGTCACCGTCCCGCTGTCTCTAGTGCAGAGTTTAGACGTCACACTCGTCCCTTTGTGGGCACAATCAGCAGATAACGATGCCATGGAAAAACCCAAAATGCAGTTAGCAGCAAACTGTCTTTAATTCAGAGCAGAGCTGCTGTCTCTCTCAGCTCCTACAAAAGGAGCCTAATCTAATTTCACCTCATTTGGATGTGAACAAACTTTTTTTTTTACTGCAGGGTGGAACAAAAGCAAAATGCTCCAGTCTTTGTTTGCCCTCTGCCAGAGTGTGTGTCGGTGCACAATGAGGACCAAATGTATTCACATGGACTGAGTCTATTACAGACGTCTGAAATATGAGTTGTTGTTGGTTGAAGAACAGAACTTTAGTTTGTTGAGTTGGCCGTCTGACATCCTTCAAATGATGAAAGAATCGACAGAAAATCCTCCAGTCAAACTGGTAGATCACCGGATCACTGCTCTGTCGCACCACAGTACTTTAGCATATATATATATATATATATGTATATATATATGTATCACCATTTAAAAGAGGGATTTATCTATTTCAATCTACACTAGCAAAAGTAATGCAGGCTAATACAACCGTCTGGAAATAAATACAACCTCCATGAACATTATAGTTTAGGTTATAATGTTAAAAACAGGAGTGAAAGTGGGCCGGTACGGTCCGGCACTGCTAAAAGACTCAGTGCCAGGAAGACGGGACAGCAGCTGCCTGCCAACACCGACACACAACCCGTCACTTACAGTCGCATTTCAACAAATAAAAACTGCTGACATCAGGTCAACATCCAGTTAACGTTAATGTTTTCGGCTCGGTTTGTCTGTTTGTTTGTATATTAAGGTCTCGCTTGGATCCGCGGAGGTCTGACTACGCTCCTCACGCAGACAAGCGCTCTGAGAACAATATCAAGTGATGACGGTTGGAGTAGCCGAGTAGTACCGGCAAGAAATTCAATCTACTTTCACCCCTGATTGGGCTTCAAATAAGGATGCAAAATAAGTAAAATACGTACGGAAACAATGTAACATCAGAATGGAAAACACGTCACAAACATCACTAACTTCAACAACACTTTGGGACACGAACAGCGGCCTCCTGGTCTAAAGTCCTGTGTTTGTTGGACCCTTCCGCCTCCTCTCCCTCCCACCATCAGCAGTCTTTCTCTCTTTTATTCTACGTCACTAGCTTAGAGCGTAGCATATTTACGCGGACCCTGACCCTAACCCATGGCGTATTAATGACACAGCAAAGGGGTCCGTGTGTCTTTTGATAGTTCGTTTTTTCGTTTGAACCAAAAAAAACGAAAATACAGAAATACCACGTTTTTTTTTTTTTGTTTTTTGTTTAAAGAAAAACATTTTTCTGTTTTTGGTTTTCTGCCTCAAAAAACAAAAAAAACAAACAAAAAATCTAATTTAAATAATGGTCCAATTTTGCTTTTTTGCAAATTCCTTTTTGTCATTTTTCCTTCTGAAGTGAAGAATTAAGAACGACAGACAGGCGACCCGGAAGGGGTCAATGCACTGTATCTCTTGGTCATTCGATTTTCCTTTTACAAAAGGATATTAAAATACAAAAAATGAGTAATTATTTGATTTTGAAAATTGAAATACAAGATATTTTTCTTTATCAGGGTCAAAAAAGGGATGAAGTTATTGAATATTTTTCTCTTTTCGGCGTTGCACTTTGTAGACGGTCCCTGACCACTCGTCTCCCAGCCGGCTGCACATAGAGACCAATTTAATGTGTCCATCTCGGAGGACTGAAGGCTCGTTGTGATCAAAATGAGGTTGTAGCTCGTTGTCTACCGCACTACGGTTAGAAAGAGCCCTCGTCTGTGTTTTAACAATGTCCAAGTTATGAATTATTGATCCGGGAAGTTTGAATCTGTCAATATCTTTCCAACTTTACCGAAGTTAGTTTTTTGTCTTCTTCCTTGAGAAACACTCTTTATTGTTTACTGTTTACTGTTGTTTACTTTATTGTTTATTGTTAACACTTATTGTTGTATTGTTGTAAAAAACAACGTACTGATCCATGTCCATCACCTTCAGTTACACCACCATGCTTTTTTTTTGCTCTCATACACAGCACCGTCCTCATACGCGCTCTTATTTTGTAAATGGCAACTTCCTGTCGCAGAATATGAAAAAAATGCCTTTTTTTTTTGTTTCTGCCTTCTTGTGATTTTATTTTTTGCTTTTAGAAATAAAAATGAAAATCAACCCGTTTTTTAAGTTTAGTTCATCCCTTTTTTGGCCGTGATAAAGAAAAACGCCTTGTATTTCAATTTCAATTTGCGTATTTTGATATCCTTTTGTAAAAGGAAAATCGACCAAAAGATAAAAGTAAACAAAACCAAGGCTCTGTTTTTTTGTTTATAACAAAAATGAAAAAAAACAACAAAAAAACATGGTATTTTTTATTTTCGTTTTTTGGTTCAAACGAAAAAACAAACTATGAAAAGGTACACGGACCCAAAAGCAAGAACGGCGTGCTTATTGCACGTGAAATGACTTGTGAATTACCGTGTTATTTATACAGCGTTTAGTGCGACCGAGATGCTTTTACAGAGATATCCTGTCATGAACTGAAGAGCAGAACAAGTGAATATTAGGACCTGTTAGTGGCAATACATTAAAAGTCAGAAGATCACCAAAGTCATCAGGGTTCATCCTCTGAGGACCATCAACTGTCTGGACTAGATTAAATGTCAATCCATCCAGTGACTGCCACAAATGAGTGCAGTTCAAAAAGTTATATATCTGTTGAAATGAGAGAAAAGGGTTTCGTAGGTAATGTAAGAGACAGAACAGGTCCTCATAAACATAGCAACCCAGCTGTGTGTATGTGACTGTCACGATGAGCGATGTCATGTAAAAGAGTCGTTCCATCTGTAAAACAAACCGCTTTGTGGCCGAACGTCTCTAATTTGCAATCAGCACGATCTCGTTTAGCAGCGACTCTGTGAAAGACGAGCTCCTAATTCAATTCATTTCAATTTAGATTCCACAGATTAAAACTCCGTCTTCATGTTTTCTCTGTTTTCGTGTAAAAAGAAAAAATGTCAAAGTTTGTTTTTTTCCCGCTGTAGGGTGAAGTTACTGTCAAAGATAGAAACGGGCTGACGGAGCAGAAAACTGGAGCAGATGTAAACAAAAATAAATTAGTGACAGAGAAACAGAAGACTGATGGAGGAGAGACGGAGGGAGGAGGAGGAGGAGGAGGAGGAGGAAGAGACGAAGGCCAGGAGAGACAGAAAGAAAGAAGAAAACTGCCAGCGTTTATAAGAAACACAATATTCCATGTTTTTAACGAGGACATGAACGTCACGTCTCAGCTCTCAAACAGCTGAAATCACCAAATCACCAACAACCTGACGGTGAGAGTCATCATCATCTGTTTAGCTCTGTAACAACTATACTTATAATACTTCTACGTTTGCTTCAACCACAAATAAAAGGACATTTCAGTCTGATCAGTGTGGCGGTGGTTCAGGAACACTGTAGGTAAAATAATAATTACGGACCCACGGGAGGGTAAGGCTGTGTGTTGGCAAGAATTTGGCGATACGGGCAACGATTCAATATATTGCAATACTGTAAGTAAAGCGATTTTTAAAATGTAATTTTAGGAAAACTGTCATAGTATAAAGGACACACCAGAAATTTTAGAATAGGCAAAAGTTGGCAAACTTAGGCAGTAGGCAAATGCGTTCACTGCGTTGTTTTTGTGGCGAGCCAAAAGTTTTCTTGTAAATTAGCCACTTTAATCATTTAAATATCATAAATTTACAACTTTATAATCTCGTAAATTTGTGAGTTTTTTTTTCAATATATTGCAATACTGTAAGTAAAGCGATTTTTAAAATGTAATTTTAGGAAAACTGTCATAGTATAAAGGACACACCAGAAATTTTAGAATAGGCAAAAGTTGGCAAACTTAGGCAGTAGGCAAATGCGTTCACTGCGTTGTTTTTGTGGCGAGCCAAAAGTTTTCTTGTAAATTAGCCACTTTAATCATTTAAATATCATAAATTTACAACTTTATAATCTCGTAAATTTGTGAGTTTTTTTTTCAGAATATAACCCCCCTATCCCGTTCCGTAATTATTTTATTTATTTTTTTATTTTTTATATTTAATATGCCGTCGTAGATTAGTGAGAAAAGTGAGTCATATAAAACGTTTTCCCAACAGCTGAATGTAACAGGAAACATATAGCATGTATGGGTTTTTACAGGTTATAAAATGTATGATTGTTTTGACAAACAACTACTAATTCTGACAAGAATAAAATTTAATTAAGACCGCATAAATAAAGAGTTTAAAGTTCAATTTTATGACTCTAAGATATTTGAATTTTATAAAATTAAATTCAAGACACATGAACATGTTTTTGATTTTACAAAACATGAACATCATCAAATCAGAGTAAGATCCTGGACAAAAGATGTGAGGATTCATAGACGTGTGCATTTTTGTTTGCAGATGAAAAGTTTTGATGTAAAACGCGTCTTTTCTTTTAAAAACATGTTAAACGCTGGTGTTGCTTCCAGAAGAGGAAGAGGGAGAGAGAGGAGCAGCGGGTCGACACCGGGACACGGCGCGCCAACATTTTAACAAATAAAAGACTTCTTCAGTCTTCCAGTCTTGTTGTGACTGGCTCCGCCGGTCAGACCAATCAATCAGACGGCAGCAAGTTGGTAAGAAAAAGAAAACCTGTGTTGACTGCGTTGTTTTTGTGGCGAGCCAAAAGATTTCTTCCAGTCGACGAGTTTAAATACCGACGGTAATAAAATCAGAGCAACATCCAAAGAAAACTGCAGCCGAGAGGTTTGTTTTATGTTTTAGATGTTAGTCACATTCACATCTGAATCATTTAGCTGGTGATTTTGAATCTGCTATAACTGATGTATAGGGAGAGAACCATCGTAGAGGGAGGCAGAGAGAGTCAGAGAGTTAATAAAGAGATAAAGGCGAGTTGTCTCACAGTTTTCGTCCTGAGCGACGCACTGCAGCGGGATGCCGAAGAAGGAAGTGTAGGAGTCGTTGTACCAAACCAGCAGCTCTGTTCCTCGGGGGATGTCCATACACGCTCTGTAGAAGATGCAGGACCTGCAACAGAAACACACACATTTCAGTTAAATAATCACACACAAATAAGGTTTTACTATTATTATTATTATTCTCTACAACGAAAACCTAATATCCTGAAGTCACTTCAGTGTGAAACATGTATTTGTTATACCTGTTTTAGCTCGACGTTTGCCCCCTAAACTTATTACAAAATGCATACAAAGTGCCCGAGTACGTCACTACAGCTCTTTAAATTCTGGATTATGGACAGGTGGAATGTTACACTTTGATTTTCACCGTCTTTGGCCGTCAGAAATAAAGGAACAGAACTATTCACACTGCTGAGAGTCGATTGGTTTTGATGTCTTGAAGTGAACGTGATGGTGCCTTGTACCTTTGGGGCAGCGTCACTAATTTTGCTTTTAGTTTTTTTCTTGCGGTCGACAACTGAGACCACCACAAGGAGTCAATGCAGCAGCAGACCAGCAGCTCCCCTGTTCTGAGAGGTAAAATGGAAAATACAATCCGTGCTCAAAGGAGGAAAGGGTGGATCTTTTATTACTATGCAACACAATCATCACAAATGATCTGACCTGTAGTGTTTTTAAAAACGTTGACATTGTCTTACTGGGGCTGTTGGGGCTAACGCTGTAGCACGTTGACACAAATTCATTTTAACGCCATTTATTTGATGTACTTGTGTTTCTTGGTGTTTTGGCGGGTTCAGTTTTGAAGCTGGAGTGGAGATACTGGCATCGTGTGGAACTGGAAAGCCCAGGGAGTCCATTGGAGTTTTCCGTGTTGTGATTTGAGCATATCTTTTTTAAAACGTTATCGTGTCACGGTAACATTGCGGTCGAGCCGGCCGTCGCTCTCGTCTCTGTGGTCAAATGGGCCGACGCTACGACTGTAGAGCACCCAGATACTGACATTTCTGTTCTTTGCATTGAAACGGCCCCGATGGAGCTAACCATGGATGATAAAGAGAACGGAGCTGACGGGAGAGCTAGAGACCACCTTGGAGAAGTTAGAGGAAGTAGACACGTGGGACTACGTCCGCTTTTCAAAATAAGGTGTTAACAAAGGGAACTGTATATACTAAATACATCTATGGAAATAAGATTGATGGATTATATTCACCAGAAGTATAAAACATTACATGTCCCTTATAGATTAAAATGAAAATACCACTAATCTGTGAGGGAAATGTCTTTATTCTTTGGTTTTTGGGTTGCTGGATAATAAATAATTCCTGACAATGACTGATATATTTGACTTCGGGACATCTCTGACTACATACATGCTGAAAATCAAACATTTTTACTGGATTCATTTAGAGATTTTCCAAAGTAAAAGTCCCTAGAAGTGTATGATTCACCTTTTTAAATAAATAAATCATAATATCAAATCACAATACTAAAAAATCACAATACATATTGAATCGGCACCAAAGTATCAGGATTGTTTCAAATCAGGAGATACGTGAATCTGTTTCTCTATCTTTACTTTCCTCTGAGGACCATAAATATCCACAGCAATACTCATGTATATCAGGTGTTTGGATAACAAACCGTCAATCTGACATCATCACCATCATCATCCTCCGTAAACTGGTCCTCTGACGGGGTAAAACCAACCTGCTGACTAACAGAACTACAGATGGGACGGCGTGACGCGTCGCTGACTCTATCCAGGTCCGACTCTGGAAACGTTCCCCATCTGATAACAGCTCCGTTTCACATCTGACCAAACCCCAAAATGATTTATGGGAAATATCTGGTGTCACTCACTCCGTCCGGAGCAGCTAACGACCACGATGTTGTTCAAACACGCAGCCAGAGAGCTGATTGGTTCGCAGGTCACAGCGCCGCTAAAACAACACCTCGTCCGCCCAAAAACATCATTCTAACAACATGAGCAAACTCCAACGCTCAGAAAACACATTTTAAAACCATTTCCCACATGCAGGGTGTCAGACGGAGAGGTCACAGGTTCAACTCCCACACGACTCCCAGGTCCTCCTGCCAAAGTGCCTTCGAGCCAGAAGACTAATTACTGTCTGCAAACATCTTGAAACAACCACTCACAGTGAGAAGTAATGACATGTAATCCAAACCACAACTGCTTTCTAATGTCCAGTTAATTCAGAACACGTTGAGTTTCCTCGTGTGAGAAACGTTTAAAACTGATCAAGTTTGACTCTTCGTCACTGAAACGCCTCCTGATGAAACCAGAAGCTCCGTTTAACCACCAGACTGTTTAAATAATACGTCCAAAACCTGAGAGTCTGACAGCGAATACAAACCTGCACAAACAGAAACAACCATACAGGTGTTTTTTAACAACTTTACATAAAAATCATTCTTTTTCTTTGTTTTTATTAACTTATTTGTTTATTTAATTTATTATTATTATTATCATTGTTATTATTATTATTATTATTATTATTATTATCATTATTATCATTATTATCATTGTTATTCTTCTTATTATCATTGTTATTATTATTATTATTATTACTTTTTTCTCTTTGTATTATTATTATTAATTTTTTCTTTTCTTTTTTTATTTTATTTCAATTTTGAATGCTGATGTTGTTTTCTCTAGTGTACTTATTGTGTTTGTCTCTAAGCTCAACTACTTAAAAATTGGTTTATAAACTATTGTAATTATGAACTGTAAATTGCATATACGAAAACAACCTCGAAAAAAAGGGTAAAAAATAAAATATATATATAAAAAATCATGCTGATTCCTGTTGACCATTTTCTAAATCAGCCAGTTCCTTCCCTCAAGGCAGACATTGTCCATTTGATTTTTACGAGAGACTTTCTGCAGATATGTAATTCATAAAAGTCATAATTTAGACAAAACTATGTTTTCTCTCAAAGGATGAGAGGAGAAGAAACAGTGAGACAGAGAATTTAAGGAGAAAAAGAGGAGGAGGAGGAGGAAGAGGAGGAGGAGGAGGGTCAGCTGGGAAACATAATGTGTCTTTAATGAAGTTAGAAGACACATCAAGTTAAAATATTTAGAGAGCAAATGAAAGACAGAAGAAAGAAAGAAGAGAAGTAGAGAAATGCAGATCTAACGTAACGTTAGGGATGTATAAACTCCATATTTGCACTTCTGGAGGAGAATATTCAACAGCAGTCACAACAACAGAAACACCTTTCAGTCTTCCCAGTCTCAAAGTTTGGGTTTTGTTGATGCAGTCCGAGGGTGTTCACTCGTCTTATTAGGGATGCTAATGTAACTAATAACCGACCCTCGTTAACCGATTATTAACCGTTAACCGACAAGATTAGTGCGTCTCATGCAGCGGTGCTCCAGCTGCAGTGTACGAGCACAACAGACAACTGAGTCCCCAGTTCACCGTCCGGGAGCGTTAACTCAGCAGATAGATAACTTAGATGTCAGTGTGTCTGCCCGGATTAACGACAGCGAGTGTCCATCAAACAGTGTGTGTGTTTGTGCTACGTTAGCATCTGTAACTCTGCTGGTAGCTTTGTGCTCCCTGTAGTCACACACATACGCTCCGTCAGCGCGGCGAAACTTCAGTGAGTGTCCGACAGACTGTGTGTGTGTTCTAGCTGTGAACGTAGGTGTAGCAGACAGCGTGTGTACAGTTTATCTGTCGGTGAATAAATGCTACGAGGCTACAACTCCTCCACTCAAGACCGGAGCCGACTTCCTGTATCTGGAACGCCGACTCAGACTCTCTTAAGGTGGACCAGCTCTCTTAAGGTGGACCAGCTCTCTTAAGGTGGACCAGGTTTTCCCCTTAAAGTGACGATCCACTCCTCTGAGTTTTGCTCGATTTTGTTAATTATTAATATATTCTTTTAACCGTTTTAACTGATTGCATTAATCGGTTAAAGTTCTTAATGTCAGTTAACGGTTAATTCTTAACATCGCCAGTGTTGATGGACAGAAAGTCGTGATTACAGGTGTGCTGGTATGCCAGTTTCACTGTGCATCAATACTTTTGATTCATTTTCTATTTAGTCTGGTTTGGTTTTCACAGTGACCACATTAAATTGGACCAAATAACTTTCGTCTTGAGAGTCGCCATTTCCATGCAGAGAATCACAGATTTTATCATATTGCTGTCGAAGTGTTTTCACTGATGGACTGTGAGCACGAAGCCCTTCTCCTCCAGTTTATGACTTTATAACGTCACTATTTCTGCGAACTTTATTTTGCGTATTCTGCATCTTCTCTTTGACCCAGATGTCAAGCAAACATCTGGTCAGTCCTCTCCCTCTCATGTTAACCTGTCATGTCTGTGCAGAGGCGTTTTAATCCTCTTGGAACCGGTCTAAGAACACCTCCCGTAAGCGTCTCGGACCGGTTGTTTTGCTGTTGTTCTGCGTTCACAACCGGCCAAATGAACCGCACCAGAGTTCCATTAAAACTGCCTAAATGTTGGCTCGTGAAAGCGCCCTGAAAGTATTATTTCAGCATGGAATCATGCATTAATAAGAGCGACTGAAAGTACGGATACAGATCAGAAATGTTTGAGAGCAGTTAGTTCAGCCAGACAAGTCAAACTGACCTGAAGATCTGTGTGTGAGAGTGTGTGTGTGTTTTATTAATTCTTTCCACACCGGGGGAGGGGTGGGGCGGCGTTGGATCCATGTGAAAACACAGCCAGGAGGGACCGGGCTATAAATCAAACATACCCAATGACCTCCCAGGATAAAGAGAGAGAGAGAGAGAGAGAGAGAGAGAGAGAGAGAGAGAGAGAGAGGGGTCCACAAACATGCAGCGGCTTGTATGTATTTAAAACAAATGTTATGTGTTTAATACGTGCACGCTGGGGCGGTGTTATAAATCAAACACACCCAACAGGCTCTCAGGTATGAAAAATAAAGCCCCCCGCTGCCGTACAGCAGCCCGGTGGAGGTTCAACCCGTCCGTCTGGTAGATCAGTGGGACGCGGCGTCGTCAGCTCTCTGATCTTTATTCTGTTTTCACACGAAGAAAAAACAGCTTCATGATCAGCTTTTAAATAATAACAGACGTACCGACCGTGTGAGGTTATAAATCAAACACAATATAGCTCTCAATAATGTGCCCGCATGTGTATAAACATGTTTATCTGAAACATTCATGCTGACACAGCGTCACAAAGACGGTCCATGAATTCACTGTGGTCTGGCCCAACTCAGCCAACATTTTCTACGACCAAAATGATTTCACTTTACAGGCAATTATGTCATCATCTAACAAGAACACGAGCTGCAAAAACCTGCGACAGACAGTGATTTAAACTTTTACCAATGCAAGTTAACCTTTTCCACTCCACACCTCATATTTATAGACCGGTTTTAGTCTTTTTTAGGGGAATCCAGGGGGTCTTTAGGGGGAGATAGCAGGTCAACAGTAGATGTCACATAGAAGTGGTGAACATCATCTGAAAGCTGAAGATTCATTGGAGATGCAGCAAATAAAACAATGAATTTAAATACATTTTGAAAGTGTATAAGGACAAGAACATTATGATAGAAGTATATGATGGCCGTTCTCACGCTCTAATCTGCATTAGAAATGATGCACAACAACAACAATGTGGTTATAGTGATCATCAGCGTATGGTGATCAGTTTGATCCAGACAGACGTGATCACTAGAC
>CAKAOH010039642.1:0-38382 GCA_916701665.1 Sebastiscus tertius
TTGCTTAATGAATTGTGTGTATATATATATATATATTTTTTTTTGTTTGTTTTTATTTTGTTCTTTTTTTACATTTATCATTTGATATTGCAATATATTATTAATTGTTTTTTGTATTTGTTTGTTTGTTTTATTGACACAACAAAACATGAATTACTTCTTTGTTTTCTTCCATTTACATGCATGTTCTTTTTAAATATCTATATATCGTAATTTGCTTAATGAATTGTAAATATATATATATATGTTTTTATATTGTATTTTTTTATTATTACATTTATCATTTGATATTGCAATATATTGTTATTAATTGTTTTTTATTTGTTTTATTGACACAACAAACATGAATTACTTCTTTATTGTTTTCTTCCATTTACATGCATGTTCTTTTTAAATATCTATATATTGTAATTTGCTTAATGAGTTGTATACATATATATATATATATATATAATGTTTTTGTTTTTATTTTGTTCTTTTTTATTTGTGTCTAATATTACATTTTATTATTACATTTATCATTTGATATTGTATTGCATATATTTGTATTTGTTTGTTTGTTTTATTGACACAACAAACATTAATTACTTCTTTATTGTTTTCTTCCATTTACATGCATGTTCTTTTTAAATATCTATATATTGTAATTTGCTTAATGAGTTGTATACATATATATATATATATATATAATGTTTTTGTTTTTATTTTGTTCTTTTTTATTTGTGTCTAATATTACATTTTATTATTACATTTATCATTTGATATTGTATTGCATATATTTGTATTTGTTTGTTTGTTTTATTGACACAACAAACATTAATTACTTCTTTATTGTTTTCTTCCATTTACATGCATGTTCTTTTTAAATATCTATATATTGTAATTTGCTTAATGAATTGTATATATATATATATATATATATATATATGTTTTTGTTTTTATTTTGTTCTTTTTTTTAAAAAAAAAAATTATCATTGAATTGACGCTTTGGCAATAATGTTCACCTGACAGTCATGCCAATAAAGCGAATTGAATTGATAAAAGCTACAGCTCTCTCTGACTGTGTAATGTCTGGTTGTTTTGGCCCTTGCTAACATCCATGTGTTGCTTTTGCTGTTTATACTTTTTTTGTAGACTTCAATAATAATGAATATATGTCACACATGTTATTGTTTTTATTGCAGGAATGTAAATGTCTGAGGACAAGGAAGCCCAGGAGGATGAGCTGCTTGCTTTAGCAAGCATCTATGATGAGGAGGAGTTCCACCAGGCGGAGTCGGCTCAGGGCGGAGAGATCCAACTCTGTCTGGAGCTCCCTCCTGATTTCAAAGTTGTTGTCAAAGGTACATTGAGCTGTGTAAAGAAATAAGAGCAAGGTTCACAAGTCAAATATAGAAGGCACTTTTCATACATGGCCTTAGGTCTATTTTGTAGATGCTTTTCATAAAGTTATTTTCTCCTCCTCCTCTGCTGCTCTCATCAAGGCACATTTATTGGTCTCACTCCCATTAATAATAAATTAAACTTATATAGCGCTTTTTAGAGATCTCAAAGACGCTTGCATTAGGAATATAACTAAATCTCCTCTGTGTTTTGCAGGAGAGAAGAAAACAGAATATAATGTCTGCTTCTTACCTCCTTTGGTGCTCAACTTTGAGCTTCCTGCAGACTATCCATCCACATCCTTACCTGTCTTCACTCTTAGCTCTAAATGGATGACCAGAGCTCAGGTAAGACTCATGGCATATTTCTTCACTACATCACTCACTATACAAAAGCTGACCCACACGTGTCGGTAAGGTTTGGTAAAGTATTCAAATTGAGAGTCAGCAAAGGAAAAGTGAGTGGCTTTACCTTGAAAAAAGAGTTATTGATGATATCAAAAGAAAGTTTCCTTACCATTCATCACTCTCAGTTCTTGTTCTTTTTCCATTTTTACCTCTTCAGATGAGCTCTCTTTGCAGACGTCTAGATGATCTGTGGGAGGAGAACCAGGGCTGTGTGGTTCTTTTCACATGGATCCAGTTCCTCAAAGAGGAGGCTCTGGACTTTTTAGGCATCCAGTCTCCTCTTGAAGTCATCAGGGGAGGAAGTAAGGCAGGTGGAGAGCGCAGGAAAACTGACCCAGCAGCCACAGGTACAGTGTGTGTTTTGTTAATTTTCTTTTTTGCTTGTGTGAATGCATCTGCATTAGCTAAGATACCTCTCAATCGGATGAGCTAGAGGTCACCCCGTTTATTAAGTGATTAATACGTTCATAAATTTTGTTCAGCTCTGACGCAGTGTGGGAGTCTTTCTGAAAACGCAGATGAGAAGAAAACAGAAGTGAAGAAGGAAAAGTCTCCACCACAGCTTTCATCGTCTTCTCAACTGGACCCGCGGGCCGTTGTGTCGTTGGACCCGCGAGCCGACCTCCTACCTCAGCTCCTGGACTTTGACGAGGAGCAGCGCCAGAGGGCGTTTGACAGCAAGGTGTTCGGCTGTGGGATCTGCTTTGTAGAGAAGCTGGGCTCAAACTGCCTCTGCTTTCAGGAGTGCCAGCATGTCTACTGCAAGGCCTGCATGACTGAATACTTCCAGATCCAAATACGGGACGGCAACGTTCAGTGCCTTAATTGCCCTGAGCCCAAATGTACCTCCTTAGCTACACCATCGCAGGTAAGAGACCGGTAAAATAAATGTGTGTGTGTGTGTTTGTAGTTCAAAAATCACTTTAAAATAGAATAAATGCTTTTCAGAGGATGGTTTAACTAAATTCCCACTCTGCAATAGTTAATTGATTTTACCCACCCTATCACTTGTAATGCACCGTTTCCCTCCCTCTATCTTCATCTCTCAGGTGAAGCAGCTTGTGGATGAGGAGCTGTTTGCCCGTTATGACCGTTTGCTGCTCCAGTCCAGTCTGGACCTCATGGCCGACGTGGTGTACTGTCCCCGCCAGTCCTGTGGCACCGCTGTTATGGTGGAGCCGGACACAACCATGGGGATTTGCTCGGCCTGCCAGTATGCCTTTTGCACCCTGTGCAAGCTGGGCTATCACGGTCTCTCCCACTGTAAAATCCCTGCAGGTAATGTCACTGAAGATAGGTTTTCTGCACAACACCTGTTAATAAAAGTCTTTACACTTTTGAAGTTGTGTAGCAACAGGTTGGCTTATTGAGTATGGATACTGCCCTTATTTTTTACATAATCTCTATGAGGCTAAAAGGACTTTATACTCTCATGAAATTAACTTATTTGCAACATCTAAAACAAATTTGCATTTGTATTTTAAATATCACTTCACACTGTCGTTAGACTTTAACTGCTACTCCATTTCACTAAAACTGTACAGTTGTGATGTTTGGATTTGAAAGCTAAACACACATCATAAAGTCCCTTGTAGGTCGATATATTGTGAATAATAATGTTTTGCAAGTGCTGTAATGGTGAAATATTACAAAAAGATGGTTAAAGAGTTGAATTTTTAAAGAAGACTTAATTGATAGCACATTTTATCAGTCCCAACCCTGACTTGCTGTCCCTGTTTTCCACAGATGAATTGCGTAACCTCAGAGATGAATACCTGTCAGCGACAGTGATGGGGAAAAAGTTCATGGAGCAACGCTTTGGGAAGAGGGTGATCCAGAAAGCAGTGGAAGAGTCCTTTAGTAGAGACTGGCTCAATGAGAACTGCAAAGGCTGCCCACGCTGTGGAACCAACATTCAGGTTGGGCTTCCCCTGCTGGTCCCAGTACAGTTAGAACAGGCTTTTACTTTATCAGCAGGGGTCAGTGTTCACTGCTGTCAGTTTTAAATATGAACCAAACATTCATTTTGCTTATGTTATTATACACAAACTGGGTGAAGGTAGACAGGTTCTGATAACAAAATGTATTTTTCTTTAATTTTAATTTATTTATGTGGCTTTAGGACCATGATCACATGGCATGTTCAGCCCCAGTTTGTGTCAGTTACCATTGTTAATTGATGTTTTCTGAGTCCTCTCTCCCTAACGCCTTGTCTCTGTGTCTTCCTAGAAAGCGGATGGCTGTAATAAGATGACCTGCACCTCCTGTAGACAATACTTCTGTTGGCTGTGCCTGGGCCACCTCAGCAAAGTCAACCCGTACAGTCACTTTAACAACCCACATTCACCCTGTTATAACCAGTGAGTGTTTCTCTCTCTTTTGTGTTCACTGACACTTAACTGTACATCTATGAACACATTGGTTGAGTGTGTTGTTTCTTTTCCCCTTTGCAGACTCTTCCAAGGTGTGGATCTTGACGAAGAAGATGCCTTCTGGAGTGACGAGGAGGACTGAGGCCTGTGCAGTGCCTCCCTGCTGTATGCTCCATTTGAATGCACTTTATCTCACGGAACCATCACTTCACCTGTGACTATGCCTGCGTTAGCACAACAGGGCCACTACAACCATGTACCATTGTTTATGTTTTGAATATGATCAGGCATCTTGGGTATAACACATTCTGGGTGTAAATTGTTGATATTTACTTAATATATGTCATGTATATTAGGTGAGGAATGGAAAAAAGAGTTTTAGCCTCAGAGAGAAATAGAGAGAGAATCCATAAAGAGTGATCATTTTGGTAAAAATAGACATTTTCTGTAACATTCATGAACATGCGGTCGATGATAGTGAATCTTTTAGATATGACAATGTTATACAACTGGATTTTTATTTTAAAAGACAAATGTAAATTTCTCTTTATTATACTCTTAATGAAGTCTACGGAGCTACACTCTCTCTTTAATTGGACTTTTTCCATGATGAGTTTTCACATCAGGCTTATAATGATCAACAGGTGACACTGGAATCACTGACTCATTGTGGTAATTTCAAGCGATTGCTTACAATCAGCTACCAACTGGGTGTTGCAGGGAAAAGAAGGACTGTATTTGCCCTTCTTTATCATATTATGTATCCTGCTTGTTATGTTAAGTATCTACCCTCTGGCTGGCTTTCTGTCGCATGCCAACACTATGACACTAACTTCAAACAAACGTCAAAGTGAATAATTAAGTGAATTAACTATGACACACAGCCTTGATACAAGATTAAAGCAATGGAGGCAAACCTGGAGATTCGTCACCCAGACATAATTACATAGATTGTGCTGTTTGTTTCAGCTTTAGGCTGTTTTGGTTGACTAGGATGGGAAGCCCGACATTTTTTCATCTTTTGTCGGGATATGATTATTTTTTTTTCCTCTCTTTTTTGAAAATTATGTTTGGATTTGCTTTTTCTTGAAATGAGTTAATTTACAGAAACGCATTTTTGAGGGTCATACGATATAAATCAGGTAGATTGAAAAAAGGAATTCTATGAGATTGGTTTTGGGGAATGGGCTTCATAATAATAATAGTTTGTATTTTTCCACACAGAATGTAACAATGGAGGACACTGCAGTAAATATTCATGACAGTCGATCCTCTGATGTGGTTACTGGGATTGTGATTATGGTTGTTCTGGTGTGAGAAAGGAAATCCTCACTTGGTAAACAGCAGAGACATTTAGGAATGATATTTGACTACATTTATTCACACCATCCTTTGTACAACTGTTCATTTAATGTTGCCAAAGTTTAGTGTCAATGAGAGGCCATATGATCTTTATAATGTCTAGAGATACAAACAATATTTTGTATAATGTTAATTTATTTTCCTTTATTTTTTTGTTTGTTTTACATTTGATCAAAAAGGAGACTATCTCATGGGGCAGTTCTGTTTGAAATTGCATCAAATCTGTTCTATATCGACGTTGGAGGATGAATGATTTGTCCCGCACTTCTTCAAAAGTGCAGACTATACTTTTAGAGTTGATGCTGGTTTGGACTGGTAAAAAGACAATCTCTTGTTCAGTCTTGAAATGCACATGGATTCACTTTCCCTTCAGTGCAGACTCACTGTCACTTCATGTCTCATGTAAGAAACATTTGAATACAGGAGGACCTGTGGAATCCTGTAAAAAAGCATTCAGCATAATGTTCCTCAAAATAAATGGTAAAACTTTAACATTTTGTCAATATTCATTGGATCTGAGACTGAAAAATGTGGAGGACGGAACCTGCCCAAATAAAAAATGAATGAATAAATAAAGAAATGACTCGATAAATAAACAAATATGCCATTATTTGTACCAAAAGAATATTTAAATAAATGTAGGCATTAATTAATTGATAAAATGTGATTTAAATGTATATTTCTGTTTTTATTTACCTTTGAAATAATTTCCTTTTATATATACTCTTCTATTTAATTTCCCTTTTTATTTATTTTTAAATGTATTTATTTATTTATGCTTTTTAAAAAAAAAAAATTAAATCAAATATTTTTTTATTTTGGCAGGTTCCATCCTCCATAGCAATGTACTTTGGTCCCAGCATAATTATTCTGCTCTATCTATGCATGTAGGTGTTTGCAGCGAGCTAAACACACTTCTACACTTGGAGGTTTTTACTGGAAAGAATTGTGAAACTCAAAACAAATTCAATGATGGTGATTAATATCAGAAAAGGATAAGATTCTATTAGTTAGTAAGAAAGAAACTTGATTCACAAAAGTATAAACAAGCTATCAAATTTAAATTATCATTAATCAACATTAAAGGAGCAGTGCAGCATTTAGGGGGATCTACTGGCAGAAATGGAATATATTATTAATAAGTTAATATTTTCTTCAGTGTATAACCACCTGATAAGAATCATGTTTTTGTTACCTTAGAACAAGCTGTTTATATCTACATAGGGAGCGGGTTTTCTTCACGGAGCCAGCCGCCATATTTATAGAACGGACAAACCAAACACTGGCTCTAGATAGGGTCATTCGTGTTTTCGCATCAGCCAATGTAGTTCTCCTACACGCTTGGCACACGGGAGGAAGTTTAGTTGATTGCACAATGTAACCACACTGCTAGCTGCTGCCAAATCCTACACACTGCACCTTTAAGTCCACATAGCACAAGTACAACACAGTAATTGATATAGTAAATATACATATACAGTAAGTCCACAAGAGATAGAAATCAAAAGTGTAAAATATGCGACAGTTATCACAAAAAAAAGTACTTATAGATAATGTTCCGACAAGAGAAGATACAAGATGCCTGTCAGTATTTACTTGGTTACAGATCGGTTAAAATTGTACAATGTCAGTAAACCGCTGGTGGCAGAACAATAGAACAAAACTGGTATTTTAAGCTGTTACACTCTTTAGTTTAGTTGTTCCTCACAAATGTGCAGTTCCAATATGAGCCACATTTAGGCTTCAAGTCCCATTAGCTTTTTACTTCTGGCGATTGCATTCACAGTGCAAAAATCACAAAAGTGGTGTTCAGTTGTGGAGATTATTTTACGGAGTATCATAAACGTTTGTTTGCCACAGAGCTTATTTTCTGCAATAATCCAAAATTAAATGGAAAAATCCCATTGGCTTTTTGTTGAGGGAACCAGGGCGATGATAACTTCTGCATTGGTCTACAAAAATATGCATTACGCAAGCACTCTTTAATTTAGTACAGTGGGAGCGAAGAAGTAAATGTTTCCACTCTCTTTTTATGTTTGTAAAAAGACGGCATTCAGTGCAAAAAGTGAAAATATACAATTAGAAATCATTAAAAAATTTATATAAATGAACTTATATAACTCTTTACATGTCATTATTCAACAAAAACGTAGTAAGGAAGCAATTGCTGATAAAATTACAACGTTAAACCTGATACAAGGGTGTTTTTCTTAAATTAGATTTTGTTCAGAAATGTCACTACTCTTTTTTAGATATTGTTAAGGATTTCAATTTTCCCAAATTTTGACCAAACCTTTAGTCTTCAGGGTTAAGATCATTTAGAATGATATTCAAAATCAGAAATATTACCAAACAAAACCACGTAATCCTTTTACACCACCTTGGTACCTGAAACATGACCCACATTTACCCTGTATGGCAGAGGTTATACTGTGACAGAGAGAGCAACAATGAAATACTAAAGAAACAAAGAGCCCACGTTGTAGCCTGAGATTGAAAAGAGACGACAACATGGTGTAATCCCTTTGGCTAGAGTTGCTGACGGGGGATAACCCTTTTAAAATGGCCCCTCTGTCCGCCCCCCCTCCAGCCCCAGCCTGTCTTTCTCCACACTGACTGTCTGACTGAACTGTTACTATGCCCATAAAGACACCTGCTCTCACCAACACAGGAAACCACAACCAGCAGCACCTGACCGACACCGAGGAACTTCACTAAAACCCAAATCACTCCTCGTTATTTTCCAGAAAATAACAGGACGACACTCAAAGTACTCAAAGGTCAGTGGATTTTGGATGTGGTGGCTGATGGGATGTGGCCTGCATGGGGCTCAGGATGGTGGTGATGAAGATCTCAGAGCTTCAGTGTCATGGATGTGTCGTCAGTTTTTTTTGTGGAATGCACTGGTGGTGTTGAGTTGGATGGATAAACTCTGTCTGGCTCAGGAAGCTGTTATGTTTTTACAATAACAATGGACTACACGTTAACTTGAATCACTGTTTTGTGATTATGTATAAAACTTTACTTTTATATGTATCTATCAATTTATCTATTTATCTAAGAAGCATGTGCTAAATCAACTCCAGAAGCATTTTTTAATCATTATTTTATCATATCATAAATAGTCCCAGACAGTGCAAACAGGTGGCTGTATAAATCAAAGCCATCTTTAGCAAGAATTAAGTTTTATTATTGTCTCATGCGCACGATAATCGGCCCGCACGCACTTACAAGACATTTTAAAGGTACAGTCTGTAGGATTTTGCGGCATCTAGTGGTGTGGTTGCAGATTGCAACCGACTGAGTACCCCTCCGCTCACTAAAAAAAATGCTTTTTGTTACTGTCCACCATTGTTAACACCAAGCTATATTACCTTTTCCTTTCCTCTCCTGTCAGAGACGTATACTGAGACCACACCATCCTCGGCTCATCCACTGCGGGACCAAGAACACAACAGAGCGGTCTCATCATGATTGAGAGTGACAGAGAGCTGTCGGCCATGGTGCAGGAGCTGTGGGACAACGACGTCAACAGACTCAAACCTGGAACAGACTACAGGATCTCTCTGCAGGTGCACCACGCATACAGACATAAGGCTGCTCCCTTCTTTAATCATGACTTATAAAACATCTTATTATGTGCAGTTTAGTTGTTGCTTTACATGTTTGATCTGTACTGACATCCTATAGCTGGACCTTAAACCCATCTACAATTGCTCAGTCTATAATTTAAGAGCCTCACGTTGGTTTTGTGTACCACCTTGAAGCAACTTTTATCACATGTAACATCAATAAATATCCATAACGCTCATTTTAAGACATTAATATAATTCAAGTGAATACACAAGATATATAAAGGGATATATCATTTTGTATAGGCGTTTCAACTTCAGTATGAAAAAGTATGAAAAGAGAAAACCTGAGACCTATAGAGTGCTACAGGAATGAGTCCGAAAACAAAGAATTCAGAGCTCAAAACCGTGTCCCAGCCTCTTTCAATAGGCCTTGTTGGCCTACAAAATCACAAAGTCATTCCTGGAGCACTCTATTGGAGAGTTAAAGAACATGTGACAGGGAGCAAGGAGGATTGTGGGAATTGTGGTCTTAATCTAAACTGCCAGTTTAGATGACACAACAGATTAGAGCTGTGTATTGGCAAGAATGTGGCGATACGATACGTATCATGATCCAGGGGTTACAGTTCAATATATTGCGATACTGTAAGCAAGGCGATATGTTGCAATTTTGTAAGTCTAATTTTAGGAAAACTTTCATAGTATGAAGAACACACCACCATATGCATAAAATCTGAGTAAAAAAGTTTACTTTTTTACGCAATCAGAACAGTGGGATCTGCATTTGTAATCATCACAGTCGCTGTAACATCCAACAGCACTACTTTGAGAGGGCACATATCTTCACAAATTAAATAAAGTATTGGCTGAGTTAAGAAAACAGAGAAAGTATTTGCACATTTTAAAGTTTGAGTGCTTCTCTTCCTGTTTCAGGGCAAAGCTGGAGACAGCATGGCCATCAACGACAACAATGATGGTGCAGGATATCCTCTGTTTACATTTGTCGATGAGAACATTTTCAAAAAGGAGACTTTTTTAGGTAAGTGTCAAAAGGGATTTATTTCTCTTCACCCCTTAGTGTTCAGTTGTTCCTGTGGGATGAGGCCGCTTCTTTTTACACAACCGCTCTGTCAAAAAATGTTTGAATTGATCTCATCACACATTCCACTGCACTCATTTGCCAGTTTGATACTATCCTCCTTATCGCCTCCCTTCAGAGTAAAGCTTCTTCATCTACTCATAATCTCCTTATGACGAACAGTGACGCATGTTGCATAACCACAGAGCATGCAGAGTTCACTGTGCTGGGTGCAGAAAGATGCTCCTCTTGCAACCACTGGCTTCTTCAAATCTTCCTCCGCGTGATAACTGCTGAAGCACGCTTCCTTCCTTCCGGCAATTCTTGTCTAGTGATGTTTTCACAGATTTGTGTTATGTATCATGTTGCCCTCACACAGAGCTGTATAGGGAGTTGAATTAAGTAACTGCTTGTATTCAGAGTTCAGTCTGCGCCAGCTGTCCCAATGAAAAAAGGAGGGCTGACGCTGGTTTAATATTTAACTAGTAACTATATCTGTCAAATAAATGTAGTGGAGTAACAAGCACAATATTTCCCTCTGAAATGTAGTGGAATAGAATTATGAAGTAGCATAAAATGGAAGTACACATACCTCAAAGTTGAACTTAAGTACAGTACTTCAGTAAAAGTACTTAGTTACTTTCCACCACTGGCTAGATGTTTCTGTAAACTTTCATGATTGTCATCATATCCATGTCTCAAACTGAACAAAAAATCACAGTTTGACGAGTATCTGTTTGTTTCTACAGCCTTTATCTCCCTGTTGGATAACTATGTGAGTGACACCGGCGAGCCAGAAATTGTAACCCCTGAGGAGATTGCAGAGAACCACAAATTCCTGGACTCCATCATTAAGTCTCCCACTATGAAGGTACTCGCAGGGACGTTTGGAAATAAACTCCCCCTTTTTGCTGTCTCTCAAAAGGCCCATTTCTACTAAAGAATGAATAAGATCTAATTAGGAGTTGTCACATAATAGAGTTAAACTGACTCTCACAATGATTGAATTATAATTAAATTATTACTTATATACTAAAAGTCTCAATGACAAAGCTACATGCTGGTGTTTAGCGGGTATAATGTTTAAAGGTCCCATATCGTGCTCATTTTCAGGTTCATACTTGTATTTTTCATTTCTACTAGAGCATGTTTACATGCTTTAATGTTCAAAAAACACATTATTTTCCTCGTACTGTCTGCCTGAATATACCTGTATTCACCCTCTGTCTGAAACGCTCCGTTTTAGCACATTTCAACGGAATTGCAACGGAATTGCGTTGCTAGGCAACAGCTTTGGTCCATGATTATTTCCTCTCAGCGGATGTTATTCACATACACTGCAACAGGAAATAAACTGGGACAGATTTAGAATGTTTACATTTAAAACAGTGTAATGGTCTAAATATTGTATATTTGTGACATCACAAATGGACAGAAATCCTAACGGCTTGTTTCAAACGCGCAATTTCTGTGTGTATTTCTCCGTATATTGAGCGTATTAATAGCTTAACAGTATTCATATAGCACTTAAACCTGCTTTTTATTGTAAAAGACCTGAAGATCTCACTTTTTACAATATGGGACCTTTAACGTACCATGTAATTAGCATGATAACATTCTCTCAATGACAAAACTAACATACTGATGTTAAGCAGGTATAATGTTTACCATGTTTTAATTAAGTAAATAAGCATGCTAACATTGACTTATTATTAGCACCAAACACAAAGTACATCTGAGGCTGATGGGAATATCATTAGTTTTGCAGGTATTTAGTCATGAAGTATTGAACATATTCAAATTTAGACCTGATTATGGCGCTTGATGAACAGTCAGGGGATGATAATAGTCACTAGGATTCATCCTCTGGAGACCATGAATGTCTGCACAAAATTTACTGGCAATCCATCAGATAGTTGTTTGGATATTTCAGTGTGGACCAAAGTGATGGGCTGATGGTGTGGCACTGCCATCCCTTGAGCCACACCGCTGGCTAAAAATGTAAATGACAACCTTTTTATAGTAAATTCTTGTTTGTTTTGCAGTTAGCTCATAAATACCTGGTAGAGAAGCAGCTCTCTCCAAAGGATGATACACAATTCAAGGAGCAGCTGTACAGGATCTGGTTTGAACTTTACGCAAGGAGAGGCTCCAGCAAGTGGGTGGAATCTGGCACAGCACCTAAATCATTTATAACTTCACCAGTGGAATCTGGCACTGTGATGGTAAAACCGTCTCACTCTGAGAAACTGGCTCTGTGCACATCCAGTCTGCATCAAGTAGAACTACTGAAAATGCTCATTTGCTGCATGTTCAGAAAGGAAACAGCCACTAAACACCACATTTTGTCCAAATGGCACATGACTAAAAAATGTTTTTCTGCATGTAACAAGCGAGAAAGATACAAAATGACTGACAATATGGAGTGGAAAGACTACAGTACATCAGCTTGACAACAAAATGTGTCTTGTCTGCCTCCCACCAGGCCAGACTCCTCCGGATTTGAACACGTGTTTGTTGGAGAGACCAGAGGAGGGCGGACTGTCATCGGCTTTCACAACTGGATCCAGCTCTACCTACAAGAGAAGCTGGGACACATTGATTACAAAGGTTACAGCGTAAATGCAAATTCACCCCAGGTACGATGTTATTATGTGTCTCTTGTTTGAACTAAGATAGAACCCAATGGGGCAAGAAGATATTTTCGGCACCACTGTATCTGTGTCTGTATTCCTCCGTCACATATTCACAATATATCTGACAAGTCTCCCGTCTTTTCTCATCTCCTATACTTCCCAAAGCTGACTTGCACTCTTTGCAGTCTTACTCTCATCATCGTTCTTGCACACTGACGAGAAACCTCACATGCTGCTATGATCACGTTCTCTCTCTCACCTTCTGCTCAACTCTCTGTATTTTGTCTTTCTAACCTGAAGCCTAATGCAAATCACTGAGCACGTTTCAGGATATCAGTCCATTTTCTGTTTCACCACGGAAAAGAGTCTCCTGTAGTATAGTAGTATAATTTGCCTATTTTTCACCAATCCCCTCTGCAGTTTCCAAGCATTTGCAGCACTGGACCCAAGCGACACCATTATGTTTGATATTATGATCAGATAAACTTAAAAATGCTAATGGTAAGCCACAATTTGGACTTACCAAGTCAAAATTATGAAATAGTGAGTTAGAATTATGAGATAGTAAGTCAAAATTATGAGATACAAAGTCAACATAATGAGATAGAAAGTTAAAATTAAGAGATAAAAAGTCAACATTATAAAATAGAAAGCCAAAATCATGAGATAAAAAGTCAACATTATAAGTTATGTAGTCAACATTATGAGAAAGAAAGTCAAAATTATGAGATAAAAAGTCAAAATTATGAGGTAGAAAATCAACATTATGAGATAAAATGTCAACATTATGAGGTAGAAAGTCAAAATCATGAGATAAAATGTCAACATTATGAGATAGAAAGTCAAAATTATGAGATAAAAAGTCAACCTTATAAGAAAGAAAGTCAAAATTGTGAGAGAAAAAGTAAGCATTATGAGAGAAAAAGTCCATATTAGGAGGTAGAAAGTCAAAATTATGAGGTAAAATGTCAAAATGATGAGATAGAAGGTCAAAATAATGAGGTAGTAAGTCAAAAGTTTGCCTATTTTTACTGAGCCCACGGCTGCTTTTGTCAAACAGTCCTACATGTTTCCCCATCCCTCACCATCCTCTTCTCCTCTCTTTCATCACCTGCCATTTCCTTTTCTCTCTCTAACCCTCACAGCCCGACCCAAACAAACACATCCTGGCTCTACAGTTCAGCTGGAAGGACGGTATAAAGCCCAAGGGCAGCATCTTCATCGGCGTCAGTCCCGAGTTCGAGTTTGCCCTCTACACTCTCTGTTTCCTGACCTCACCCAACGAGCGCGTCAAAGTCCAGTTCAGTTTCTACGACGTGGAGATTGTTTGCCACCACTACAACCAAAAGCACATAGGCACCACGTACCCTGTGCTCCTTAAGTACCGGAAACCCACCCCGTAACTTCACTAGAAAGCAATCTGAGATTTTCCAACACTTGAGCTTGCATACAAAGTGCCACAGGTATTGTTGTTGTCTTTTTATTTTAGATAAAGATACAATAAAACCTTACAATACCCAGTTGCATTTCCTCTTGTTTTTATTGCACAATGATGCCTGTTCTGTGTGTTAAACAGTATATTAAGTGAGATGTATGTAAGTCGTGCTAATTACTGATGTTCATGAGTTATTCTTAAAAATGTATGAGTACATTTTCTCAAGTACTGTAATACAAATTTGAGAAAATGTATGAGTTAATTTTCTCAAATACTATAATACAAATTTCGAGGTATTTGAGTACTACCATTTTCTGCTACTTTATACTTCTACTCCACAACAACTCAGAGGCAAATTCATACTTTTTGATTCTGATTAATACAACGTACAATCAATACAATTCTACTACTACTACTACTACTACTATAATATGCATTATAACAACACTAGCACCTTTCAGACAGGTTAGTGCAGTTCAAAGTGCTTCACAGATGACTGACAAGCCCTAAGTAAGACAGAACAAGTGTGATTCGTGAAAACAACAGAAAAGACAAAAACAATTCAACAGTTTAATAATGAGAGCATTTGAGACCAATGCACTCGAACAATAAAATGATAAAAATGTAATAAAATAGAATTAAAATCTATAATAACAGTAAAACAGTGGGAAGTAAAAACTAGATTAATAAAATAACAATAAAATTATACAAATTAAATAGAATAAATAAGATAAAAGCTGCTATTAATACTACTATAATAGTTTATACATTATTCTGAAATGGGCCAGTTCCTTTTTGTCCCCCCCATTTGTCTTTTAATGCAAAATTTTAGTGCTTTTAGTGTTTGTGAAGTGTATTTTATCTCTATTTGTGTCAATGTGTCTGCAACTTTGTGTTCTTGCTGCTGACCGTCTTGGCCAGGTCTCCCTTGGAAAAGAAGTTCTTAATCTCAATGGGACTAACCTGGTTAAATAAAGGTTAAATAAAAAAAAATAAAAAATAAAAAAATAACATTCATAGTTATTTAACTTTTGTTCCAGGTGGGGGCGGTAGAGAGTTTGTTGTGGCCAATGACGTCAATCGCTTACGTCAAGTTAGCAATAGGCAATAATAAGCAGGAACGAAGAACAAACTGTCTGGATTTTCAAAATAAATCCACCGGAAATGTCCCCTTTTTTAACAAAAATGACAATGATTCTTCATAAGAAAGATTTACTGAGTAATAAAATTAGTGCTAAAGGAGGCTACCTAGTATTTCACAAAAAATACCTCAATATATTTACTGTCTATAGTAAATATAATAAAAAGCTAACCGGAAGTGACACATGTTATGCTCACCATGCTGTAGCTTGACGGTCGTGTCTCAGAGCACTGAGCAGTCAAAGGGAGGAAACAGGTCTTCATTGTGGCGAGGCTTGACTTTAACGTACAGTTTGTACTGTTATATAATCTTCTTTGGGTGTCTCCTTTCTTCTGTTGTTGATTCACAGCCGTTCACACCGGGATGGCGGAACCGAGCGGCAGATATCAGCAGGTAGGATGATAATACTAACAAGATAACACGTTAAACATTTAGCATCACACGTTGACGTCAACTGTTAACACTGAGACACGAAGCTCACGCTCTCCTCAGGTGTGTCAGTGGTGTCACATTTAATGAAAATGTTTCCTATTAAAGGATGTCGTTAATTAGGTTACTTTTGTTGGGATTAATTTCGTTATTTGCGTCGTTTCTTAACGTTTCCTTGTTAGCTTAAAAGCTAGCGCTACGTGGATGTGAACCTTTGTCTCCTGTCTTGTTGATGTCAGGGAAGCTTTACTACATAACTGTACTCTAGCTAGTTAGTATTGAGGGTGTAACTTCATTTAACGCTTCTCGACAGTGTTATGTTATAATGTTAATGTTCGGATGTAAACACCTGACCTAGAGTAACGTTACAGGAAGTGGGTGTGTTCACTGGTCATCTAACTTAACCTGCTTAGCAACGTGTTGTTGTCAGGGCAGACAGTGCTTATTATAATTCTGCTCATGTGGTTGATGACAGTGATCATTAATGTGCAGTCTGCTCTAATAGAAAAACCAGTTATTTCCTGTGGTTTTTACGAGAAATGTGCCTCAGTGAGGTGGTATGGACTATTTTATTCTGTAGCCTACTTTGTGTTCAGAGTAACTTCAGTTGAGCTTGGTGTGTTGAGTTTATAATCATTTTCCAGAGGAATTTCCTTGAAATAATTGCAACATTTATATTCAATTTTTTTTATTGGCACAAAAAGTACAATGAAACAGTACAACTATAAAGAAATCAGTGTTTTACATGTTTGAAACTGTGTAATCCTAGACCCTTATTTCCTAACCCCCCATGTTCCTTTTTGTAGTGATGGAGATAATGTGGTACACATGGAAAATTTGGTAATGTACACATGGAATTACATTGAATAATCCCAGAGAATGGAAAACAAACATTAAATAAATAAATAAATAAATAAATAGATGGATAAAATAAATAAAAATAATAATAGTAAATAGATTGGACACCTATATTTACCCATTTCCTGTACATATGTATACATACACATATAAATAATAATAAAACTGTAATACATAAACCAAAATAAAATAAAAAAGTTGCTGACACTCAGGCTGCCATGTAGGACTGGATGAAGGATATTATTAATCCTCCATATATGTTGAAGCACGCCTGTAGACAGATTTCATATTTTTTCATGTTCAGGTGATCTTACTGACTAAAAGACTCACTGGGTTAAAGCTAATTGGAGTTAATTAATTGGAATTGGTTACTTGGAAATGTACCAGTTGCCATTAGTAGTGGTGTACATTTTTAGTGGTGTACGTTTTTTTACTTTTTCTGTTTTTAATGCAGAAAAAACTGAAAGCAAGGCGATATATTGCGAGAAAAAACTGCTAACCCAGTGTTGCAGACTCACTACTTGGTATTCACCACCACTTCAGTGGTCTTTCCTGGAAACTGACACTGGTGTTAATTCATCAAATGGGTTTGGTTTTAAATCCTTGTTTAGCTGAATCAGGAGTAAGGAGTAGCTGAGTCTGGTCGGTCACGTGTGTCCTACTTTTAATAGGAGAAATGAGAAACACGTGATTGGTGCTCATTTCCTTCTCCATTATAATGTCCATATGTGCTTGGAAAAGTTATTGTAAGTAGGCCATGGTGTTGAGGTAATAATTTATCACTACACAGGAAATGTGAAGCTTCTTTACCTAACAGCATCATTTTCAAACGGAGCGCAGACAGTGCTGCTGACACACATTGTAGCCTTAAATAAACCAGGATGTGGTTTTTTTATCCCTCCCACAGCTGCCCAATGAGGAGGACCCAGAAGAGAGTCCACAGGTAGCAGCTGACGCCCCACCCCCATACAGCAGCATCACAGTGGACAATGCTGGTAAGACAATGACTCATCCAGATGTTTCCCTGCGGCTGAGGGTAATTTGCAGTGGGTATCTATCTGCTGACACGGAGTCTGACTTGATACTTATATATATATATATATATATGCCTAAATGTTGATTAAATACGTATCTGACTCTGGTTGTAGTCTTCTAAATTTGTCAAATTTTATTTTTCAAAAGCTCTTTGATCCAAATACTGAAGATCTTGATTCAAAACTATAAATATGATAACCTTAAATTATTGACATGATGTAAATAAAAGTTTAACTGGGAGAATGACGATCCTGAAAATTGACGTGGTTGCTTTCAGAAGGCCTCTTATAGTTAGTTAGAATAGTTGACTCATACATGTTTAACCATCTTACCGCACAGCAGGGTGTTTTATTAACCATACGTTAACCCAGTTATATCACCACTATAGGGCCAGTCAAACATGTACTCAATGAGGAAAATAATATCTTAGATTTGGCTTGTTTGCATAAGCATATTGTAATATAATAATAATAATACTACATTTATTTATATAGCACTTCTCAAAACAGATGTTACAAAGTGCTTCACAAGACAATAAAAGCAGATTAATAAAGTAACAAATATGGTAACTGCTAAAACAGAACATCACAGAACATATCAATAATAGAAGTGGTAAAATGGTAGGACAAGTTGATAAAACAAATATACAGTATATATACATAAATGTGTATAAAAAGTCAGTTTGCTGCCAGTGGGGATTAGTATGTAGTTTACCTCTATGAGGCAAGGCTGTTTCCACTTTCAGAGTTGCTTGTATGTGTGATGCAGACACCTGTCAGCTGTCTGCCAGTATGAAATATGTATTAGTAAAACTTCTGCCGTTGTGTTTGAAACTGTGCCGTTTCTTCTTCAGCCTACTTTGACTACAAGGAAGACGGGGCTTTCCCCAAGCCTCCATCATACAACGTCGCGACTACGCTACCTTCCTATGACGAAGCAGAAAGAACCAAGGCTGAGACTGCTGCTCCTCTCGTAACTGGAAGAGTGAGTGTCGCACTTGTTTTTGCATTTTGCCCTGTGGTTCCATTCACTATGTATATATACACACACACACACACACACACACAGTGTAGCTTGTGCTCAAACGCTATCTGTGTTGTCTGCAGGGCAGGAAGTGTTTATCACCCTGCAATGGAAAGTTCTTTTTTTTTGTTTTGTCTTCAGATCTTCACATATCTGATTGTGTCTCTTCGTCTTTCCTACACTATACAACATTTGTTGCTGGTTTGAGCTGTAGGAGATTTATAAAAATGAAGAAAAACATCACTCATATTAGAGGACATTCTGTAATACTTCTGTACATAATGACAACGCTCCATGATCTCACAAGTGCTCACATGTGATAGCCTTTTTTCTGTTGTTAATGCCTCAATCTCCAAGGCCCCTGAACTACCCTCTTTGCACTTTGCACCTGGATTTGTTCTTCCAAAATCTGAGTAAATATCGGGTTAGCATTTGAAACGCTGAGGGAGCTTCAGACTAAAACATTTTCTGTACTGATACAGGGTTGGCATTACATGTTTTGGCAGGTGTTTAACTACGTCTTCTTTGATGTGAAGATGGAGCCTTAGAAGTTAGCCACAGAAGATAATCTTTTGAGTGGCACAAAAATTTCTATGATACGCAGCCTCAAGATTTATCTGTATTAGTTACCTCACAGGAGTAAGGTTGAAATTTGCTGCAAATTTTCAGTTTGCTTTCAAAAAGCTGTGGGTGTTTTCTTGTGAAGACACAAGTTTTCTGATGTTGTAGTTTCCCATGACTACAACTACATGTTACAAAAAAACCTTTCACTACTGATAGCACCTTTTTAAAATTGAGTTATATATATATATTTTGTTAATATAGTCTTTTTAATATTAGACATGTTTTCCAAAGCTTTAATGGCGTGATTGCTTAGGGAAATATCCATGTTGTTTTATAAAGACTAGGGATGTCACAAGAACCGATACTTTGGTACCAAGTTGATGCCAAAATTCTGAAAACGTGGCGGTACTCATTTTTCTACAGTACTGTTGTTACCGGGGTTCAGGACTTGAGACTAACGGCATCTCGTCGTCCAGGGAAAGATAGAAAATGTCCGGCAGGAGGAGAACTAGTAACGTTAGCTGTTAGCTGTTAGCAGTTAGCAGTTAGCTGTTAGCAGCCGGTGGGTAGCACTGTCCAGCGCTAACAGCTAACGTACAGAGGTTTCATTGAGTTACATTATGATGCGTTCAAGCTCTATTCAGTAAAACTGTATTATTATTATTATTATATAGTATTGGGCAAAGGTAAATTATATCACTATCATGTGTCAATTTTGTTTTGACAATACATTTGAGGTGGATCATCAGAAATTTATTTATTTAACCTTTATTTAACCAGGAGTTAAACACTCATTGAGATTAAAAAATCTCTTTTCCTAGAATGTCCCGGCCAAGATAGAAAGCAGCACAGTTATACGGTTGCAGACATAAAACAAACATAACAATTTAAAACAAAGACAAAGAGCAAATTACCGAGTCATAAGGTATCGAAAAAAAAACATTCATCAGAATTCAATTAATAATAAATTTGCAAAAAAACAGTATGCAAACTGTAGTAAAGGACTGTATGTGAAAATACATGGATTTATTGTTTTGTTTTTGACCGTAGTATCGAGAATTGTGGAATTTCACTGGTATTGGTATCAACTACTAAATTTTTGGTATCGTGACATCCCTATTGAACCTTTTCCTTTCCAGTTATTGTGTAGTTGTCCTTTTTGATTTACAAAGGGCAAAGCACTCCTCATCTTCTGCAGGATGCCTTTTAATGTTTGAAAAGGACACCAGAAATACTATAACCTCCCTTGTGCAGTCTTTATACATAAAAGCCATCTCTGAGTCCCTCTGTCTTACCCATCAGAAATGACCCGATGTGCCTTTTTAAAAACACAACTGTTTCTGTTAATAATAATATCTATCAAGTGAAAACAGACAGCTCATCTGTGACCTCTAGTGGTCACTGTGATGCTTTGCATGTTGGGGGCCACCCTGTTTGATCTGCTGGTGTTGTGTTTCTCTGCCACACACTGCTGCCTTGCGCTCAGCAGCAGCCTCAGCACAGGGAACGCCTGGAGACTTTTGACGATGTAATTCGCAGTTCACTGGAGGTAACTGGGAGGAGTGGGAGGAGAGTGTTGGATGAGAGGAAGTGTATTTGGTGTGTGCAAACGTAGATGTAACCAGAGTGTTTATGTATTCAGTCAGTATCCCACCCCTTCTTGTATGTCTGTGTATTTAGAAATGCTTAGTCGATAGTTAGACAACACCTACTGTGTCTCCTGATGTCCTACATTGACTTTAACCAACTCCAGACCTTTTAGATAAAGTGACAATGATAGTAATTAAATGGGCTTGCTGTGTTGTGGTGGTTCCATTGGTCTGTTGGTTTGTTCGTGTTGTATTCACTCTTTGTTGTAGAATTTTTAAATACAGCATTGTGAATTGGTTAAAAATAAAACATACTTTTATCAAATTAATTGATTTTTGTAGACTGGAAATAGTTTAAAATAAGTAAAGTAAAGCCCTCTGCTACTGCCTGGCTGTGGTGAAATAGTTTGAGTGCTAAACTAACTTTTTTTTTCTCTTTTTGTTTTGCTCTTGTCACTTATTCTATCACAGGATGAAGACTTTGTGACCAGAGACGACTTTGAAGATGCCGATCAGCTGAGGATAGGAAATGATGGCATCTTCATGCTCACCTTTTTCAGTTAGTTACCTGCTCATCTCTTTTGTTTGTCTCTTTTATCTCCACCCATTAGAGGTGGGAATCTTCACTGGCCTCACGATGCGATTCACCTGTCAACAATTCTTTATGCACCTCGATGCATCTCATCCTAAGTTTTCGAAATTACCGCACATGGCTACTTTATCATCAATTAACTCAAGCAGTGCGATAATTCTGAACTCCATTTTTTGTTATTTAGAAAGTGCTTTAAAAAAATCAGACTACAACAGTCTACAATATAAAAAGCGGCATCTTTTCAATATCAGTATCTGTGTGACCCACCTCAGTACATAATCATTACAAAAAACAAAACATGAATCCTTCTGTCACTCGATGCAGAATCGTCTAACATCTTCAGCTCTTCTCTTCTCTGCTGAGAAGTGACATCCTCTCTTATTCAAGATACAAATTAGTGAATTTCCTGTCTTTTCACATTTTTCTTTTTTTAAATCTGATGACATGTCTAACACTCTGTTTTCCCTCCATCTTTTGTCCAGTGGCATTCCTGTTCAACTGGATTGGTTTCTTCCTGTCCTTCTGTCTGACCACCTCAGCAGCCGGCCGCTACGGGGCCATCTCAGGCTTTGGGCTTTCCCTCATCAAATGGATCCTCATAGTCAGGGTAAGACAAAGAGCCCACACACACACACACACACACACACATTACACAGCACACATACAAACACATCAAACGTGGTTTTATGTACGCACAAACAACTCAAAAGCCCCGCCACTCTGGTATTTTTACACTGTTTCTGTAGTGGTTGGCTTGTTGGCGCTACACTACTTCCTTTAAGATCACTTGAGAAGTGCGCTGCTTTCTTCATTCACTTTTTTAAATGCAGGCTCATTTGAGTGAAACCAGTGCAGGCAGTATTTATTCTAACCAGTCATTTCTGTCATTGTGTTGGGTTTCTAGTTCTCCACATACTTCCCTGGTTACTTTGATGGACAGTACTGGCTGTGGTGGGTGTTCCTGGTGTTGGGTAAGTAGTCAACCTCTGAATTTAAATCATTCAAATAGGGTATCAAATGTTTGGTCCTGCCTGTGTGACACATTTCTGCTCTTTGGAGCTCCATTGCAGCAGTGTTGAGCTGTCATATGTTACAGAATAGATACAGCAAGATATTTAAAGGGTGACTTTGGAATTCTTTAATCTGGACCATATTTTCTCATGTTTTTGTGTCAAAGTGACTAATGGAGACGACACTTTCCATAATGTTGTCAGACACTTATAATAACAATCAGAGCCTGTCGGTGGCAAAAAAAAAAAAGCACTTTTAGTGGACGTAAAATGACGGCACCAAGTTGCTCCAAATGATTACATTACAGGCAATTTGGCTGCTGCAGCGTTCTCCCTCAATACTGGACCAATTTCAAAAAGTGTTTTTCTAGGGCTGTCAAAGTTAACGCGATAATAACATGTTAACGCAAATTTGTTTTAACGCCACTAATTTCTTGAACGCAACTTGCGATTTTTAATTAACCTTTTAAATATCCAACGGGCCGCTGCCCTTTTGGAGGTTGTAGCGGGCTCAGTTTTAAAGCTAGCATGAAGATACTGGTATCATATAAAACTAGAAAACCACTAGAATTCATTGGTACCAACCATGTCATACTAGCTTGTCGTGAAGAACACTAAATAATGTTATTTATCGTTGTTAATTGATTTCCAATAATACATATATACATACATTTGCATAAAGCAGCATATTTTCCCACTCCCATGTTGATACAAGTGTTAAATACTTGACATATCTCCCTTTAAGTTACATTTTGAAAAAAAAAGGTGACATTAATTTGCAATTAATCGCAATTAACTATTGACAATCATGCGATTAATCGCGATAAAATAATTTAATTGATTGACATGCCCTAGTGTTGTCCCCATTAGTCACTTAGACACAAAAACATGGGAAAATACGGTCCAGGTTGAAAAATACCGAAGTCCTTTAACCTTAATGATGCTGTTATTGACTACAGCACATGGAGGGACAAAGTGGGAGGAGAACAAGTTTTTTCCCACAGTAAATTCCCTTTTTCACAATCAATATTTTGATATTTACAATCAGTTAAGCGACAGATTGGTCACTCTTATAGTGAATTATCACCATCCCTTCCAGTTGTGTCTCACTGTCCCCTTTTTTTTTTTTTTTTTTTTTTTTTTTTTTTGCTCCTCAGGCTTTTTGCTCTTCCTTCGAGGATTCATCAACTACGCCAGAATCCGCAAGATGGCTGACACCTTCTCCACCCTGCCCCGCACCCGAGTCCTCTTCATCTACTGAGCTCACAATCCATCATTTTCCATCACCCCCCCCCATCCTCCCTCCACATTCGGTGAAACATACTATCTGGCTTTATCCAATCAAAAAGGGAGAAAAGAACATTTCCCCCCATGTGCTTGACATGATTTGGACGATACATCTATTGTCCCTTCTTGGTGTAAAATAGTGAATGCTGAGAAAATCTGTAAAACCCTCCAGTTGTTAGTGGTGAACTGTCAAGTGCTATTTTGCAATTATGAAGTGTGTGATGTATAAAATTAATGCCTTATTTACTGTTTTACTGTCTGTTGGTAGCAGCGGCATGAACTGTCCTCCTGTTTAGCCACCAGGGGGCGGTCTTGTTTGTGTTATATCAGATTAAGTCATATGTATAGAGGGGATGGCTCTCAGCCCAAGGAGTCAGTGGGTTTTTTTGGGGGTTATGCATTGATTTACGCAGTGTGAAATAATATATTTCAAGTACCAGTTTAATGTGCTTTTAACCCTTCTGACCAATGCTTTTTGTCCCTTGTGAAATAGTGTATAATTCAGGTAATACAATACTGAAAAACATTTGCTTTTTGGGTTCAGGGGCTGAAAAGGTTGAGGATGTATAGAAGATCAGGGGCTGGGTTTCCCCTAGAGCATTTTTTTTCCTCATTTATTTAGAAATGCTTACACTAACTGTAATCAGGAGTGTTGTTTCCTTATATATAATATATATATATGTCAGCAGAGAGGTAAAGCTGCAGGGATGTCGCTGCCCTACCCTAAGACACAGTGATCGGGATGGAATAAGCTGATATGTGCAATTCAACCGTTAAATAAATGATTCTGACGCCCTATCTTAGTCACTAGCATCCAATGATTGGTTTCCAATGAGGAAACAATTATGATATTGCCAGATGTGATTTGGAAACCCTGCCCTGTGAAGAACAAGGAATATATTAATACAGAGCAGAGGTTTTTTTTCTTCTTTGACGCAACGATGAAATACTAAAAGAGTCATTCATTTTATGTTTACCCTCATCCTAGTGGACGTGGAATGATTATTTTTTAGAAGAATTTTAAATATCTGGCTTGGAAAATGTTTGGAATTAAACTGGAAAAAATCAATTTTGGTGTTCAGATATTTATTAATAAATGGTAATATTAAGCTTTCAGTAAAAAAAAATATATATATCACATGATGTAACCGACGTTTTAGTTGCCACCTCCTCTCTGCTGCCTCACTACGAACGTAAACTTTTTAAACGAAACATACATTCAAGTGCATACATGAAATTTGACCTCTGCACTTAACCCGTCCTTAGGATGCAGTGGGCTGCTGTGAACCGCACAGGGAGCAAATTAGGGTTTTTAGTGTCTCGCCCAAGGACACTTTGACAAGTAGGAACCGGGGATCGAACCGCCGACCTTAAGGACGACCACTCCCGCCTATATATAGCTACAGCCGCACCTAGCCCCAACCACTTGATATTCTAATTATATAGACAGAAATCAGAGAACTGTTTAAAGATAAGCTTATTGATATTACCTAAAAGGAGGAGCTATTTCTGTCACCGCTAGATTTTATTCAACATTTACATACAAACATTTCAGTTTCAGTTATTCCATGCTGTTGCTCCCTGGGCTGTTTTAAAGGAACAGTGTGTAACATTTCAGAAGCTCTATTAGCAGAAATGGAATAGAATATTTAGAACTATGTTTTCATAAGTGTATAATCACCTGAAACTAAATCGTTGTGTTTTTGTTAGCTTTATAGGAGCACTTCTCATCTACATAGGGAGTGGGTTCTCTTCACGGAGTCCACCATGTTGCTCCGCCGTGTTCCTACAGTAGCCCAGAATGGAAAGAGAAAGAGAGCCTTTTGCGTTTTTACGTTACCTTAAGGCCACCGTAGTTCTCAAACACGCTTGTGAAACTGCTGTAATGTGAGCCGCAAAGTGCAAAACCGTGATACTGAACAGCGTTACCACTCGACTCACATTACCGCAGTTTTGGAAAGGGAGGAGTGAGAGGAGGGGTACTCATTTGGTTGCAATATGAAACCACATCACTTGATGCCGCTAAAATCCTACACTATACACCTTTTAAGAGGAAGCTCAGGTGTGTCTTGACTTTAGGAAAACTTTACTTTAGCAAATCATTTCAAAAGAATTACAAGATTCACCAAGAAGAAGCTTTATTCCCTCTCAGGATCATTTGCGATTTTCCAATGTGTTTTTTCTCTCCAAAATACCTAAATTAGAGACATACATCAAGAAGTTTAAGAAATTATATTCTGTCAGTGGACGATGAATGAACTGAACCTCACCCAGATGACCTTACTGGACCTAAATGTGGCCGGTGGGTGGAGGCTTCAGAGAGGTGGAGATCCAACTGTCCTCAGAGAGGAAGCTGAGCTGACCACGATGATCAGTTACTGACATGAGACGTACTTTTAGCCATGCTAAATTTAACACACAGGAGACACGCGTGTGTGTGTGTGCGTATGTGTATGCAGGAATCGAGATGATTTACTGGTGGCGGCTAATTATACATGTCAGCAGTGTTTTTCCTTGCAGTTGGAACAGGAAGTGAAGGTCACCCCACCTGGAAGACATGTCACACCAACTGAAACCGAAACAGTGTTCGGTTTCACTGGAAACTTTTACCGTCACATAGTGTCACATCATTCTGGTTGCATATTGGACTCTAGTGGCGCTCAGTTGACGTGACATTTAGCTCCATCAGGTCATCTTTCACAGGGCACAGAGGGGGGAAATGTCACTATAAATGATTATTTTACAGCATGTGATTAAAGTATCCCCCCAAGAGCAGAACATAGAAGTTAAACAAACCAGATTTTCATGCTTGCATACATCCAGTCTATGGTTGATGTTAATTGTAAACTCATGCCATGCGGTCCATACTTTTTCTAGAAGAGTCCTAAGTGTGATTTGATGACAGGAAGCTCTAAATTTGACTGCACACTGAAAGGCAGCTGTTAAATGTTTTTAACAAATGTTTCTCTTCCCCTATAAACTATAGATTTTCTCTGTTGTATAACTCTGACTTGCACTGAAAATCTGATTTCCTGAAGTCATTTCTTCTTTTGCACTGTGCACTCTGGGAAAACAGAAACAGCTGTTGGTCTGAAATTACAGATGTTCAGTAGCTCTGGGGCTGAAAATATGAACTTTAAACCACCTCAGCTTTAGAGAGTTAATTGAGTATTTTAATATATATTTTTGGTTAATTTCTAACATTGTACTCAGCACAAATAAAGCTAAGAGAGAGAAAAAGACAAATAGGGCAGAGGTCATGCTCCAGACCATCAACACCGGTCCACTGAACCACCACGTCACCAGATGACCTTGGACAAACAAACTTCATTTTGCCAGGTGCGGAGGGGTTTAATCGCTGACAGTGTTTCAGCTGTAAATCCTGGCAAAGCACACAAACAACAAAATTCCTTATCATCCACATCTTACACAGATTCAGTCCACTTGAATCCCTCCGTAACGTCATCCCTCCTCCGCTCCAGCAGGGTCACCCAGTCCAGGTGTTCTCCGTATCCAGATGTCATTCATAAAATAACTCCATTGTGCCAAGAGCTGTCTGTGTCTTGTCAGCTGCCCTCGATTTACAGAGACGGAAGTATTTCTCCGAGTAATTGATGGGAATTATGTGTTCTAGCCAAGTGCCTGCACTGCTTGCGTGTTTTAGCTATCAGAAGATAAGAGGAGACTTTTGGATTTACAGAGAGCCTGGGAGTGAGCCATCTTTCCGAAGAGACATGCTTTACTTTTCTTGGTTCTGTTAGACAGACTTTTTTTATGCAAACAATTTGAATTTACAATAACTGATAAAGGGGTATAGGGACGACTTTCCTATAAACACTACTCATGTTTGTTCAGAAGCTATGTTGTTTTATGGCTATTTCAACAGGTAGATACCACACTGCAGGCTTGTTTAAAACTCTTCTCCCCTTTAATCTTCAGAAAATAAATATGCACTTTTTCAGGTGTGCAATATTTGTGTAATTTACCTGAATTGACTGCAGAATTTAATAAGTGAAACCTGCTTGACTTGGATGTAATGACAAATTCAGATACTATTTGAGAATATGCCTTTTTCCACAGCGAACATTTTGACTTATTGAATGAAAAGCACAGGTGTTATTAATAATATTAACGATGGCTTTGTTCTTTTCAAGTGTCCCAGTGGTCATGACAGTGAGCAGGAAACTGAACAGCCATCATTAATTTAATTATTTACACCTGTTTTTCCTACTGTGACATGTCAAAATGCCGTCCATGAAAAAACGAAAAGCTTTTAGTGATACAGAAAGATACATTTTGATAAGAAACATTCAGGGTTAAAGGAACAGTTCGACATTTTGGGGGAATACTCCTGTTTGCTTTCTTAATGACAGTTAAATGAGAAGATGGATACCACTCAAGAGTGGTATTGATCTCAATTAAAGGGACAGTTTAAGGAGTTGGTAGCATCTAGTGGTGCGGTTGCAGATTGCAACCAACTGAGTACCCCTCTGATCACTCCCTTCTTTCCAAGACTGCGTTAACGTGAGCCGCCGAGTGCAAACCGTGTTAACACCATTCTCCTCGCTCAGAGGCCATCCTTTACGACGGCTGACGGTACCACGTTTTTGCACTCTGCAGATCACGTTATTGCAGTTTCAGTTTGGTTTGTCTGTTCTGGGCTACTGTAGAAACATGACGGTGCAACATGGCGGACTCCGTGAAGAGGACCCGCTCCTTAAGTAGATCTGAAGGGCTCATTCAAAGCTAACGAAAACACAACGATTCTTAGTTTCAAGTGATTATACCCTGAAATGTTCCTTTATCTTTCGGTAAGAAAGTGATTAAACATATTTGCCAGAATGTCAAACTATTCCTTTAATTAAGAGTGTGGTGAATAATGGCCGAGGTTGACTATCTCTCCAGAAAATCTGCATCTTAAATGAGTCAGTGCAGATCCGTGTTGTATGATCACTACTATAACTACCACTGGTGGGATTGAGAGCAGGACACTTTACATTTAAATAGCTCCACTAAAGTTGCTCAACAGCACAATAATGGCCATATTGAGCAGCTGCCAGGAGTGAAACTACTACTGCTATATGAAGGTTAAAAAAATCCCTCCCACACACGATGGGACACATCAAATTAGAGACACCAATTTGCACTTTAAAATCAATGAATAATAAGAACATTTCACGTTATGTGACCCTGGATCAGATGTGTGCTAGGATTGCTTTACCACAAGTCAGGTGTTCTATTATCAAAGGGAAATTGATCTGCAGCGTGGGAACAAAAACAGAACATACACAACAAAAAACAAATTACAGACATAGTCCATGTTAGCAATAAACAGCACAATAGTATACAGCTCCAGTGTGTAGTGCTTATAGGAGTTCCAGAGGGCACTGTTTAGTACAAGTGGAGCTAAAGCTGTCAGAGTTTTCTCAGAAAGGCAGACGGTGGAACGAGTGGAAAAATCACTTGTAACATGTTTATCCTCCTCGGTAAGACAAAGATAGATAAAACGTTTGGCTTTAAAAAGATTCTGTTAACAGGAGGGGGTTTCTGGGAAATGTGGTCTGAGATACTATACCAGAAGGAAAAAAAAAAAAAACACAACTACTGACGATCATCTTTACCAAGCTTTCACTTGTACTGAAATGTGTCAAAGTTGATGATGTCAAAATTCCACCAAAATACATTTATATTAACAGATTAGTGCTTACATGACTACAAAATTTAGGACTGGTACTCCAAAATTCTCACATTTTGACCTTTTCCTTATTTATTTTAAAGTCAGAATATCCTGCCATATAAATTTATTTTATTCATTTATTTATATTTATATGTATTACTATTATTTGTATTTAAATGTTGTTATATTATTTTATTTGTTATCGTATCATTTTTATTTATTTGTATTTTTCTATTTTATTATTATCATTTTATGCACTTAAATATTTTAAGTTTATTTCAATTTTAATTTTATTTTTATTTTATAATTTGCATTTGTATTTTTCTATTTTATTATCATCACTTTATGTATTTACATTTTAACATTTTGAATCTATTCTAATTTGTATTTTATGTATTATTTATTTATTATTTTATTTGTATTTGTTCTATTTTATTATTACTGTTATTTTATTATTATAATTATTACTATTTTTTCTCCTCCCTTGTTTTTGAATACTTTGTTTTTCAATTTACAACTATCGGTTATTATATGCATATATTTTTTTAATTGTTATAGTTTAAGTTGTTGCAGTCATTTTCTTTAAGGAAACAATAAAAAGCATGATTAAAAAAATATAATACATGTATATATATCCTGCCAGAGAATTCCCATCACCTTAAACAAACTGCAGTCAGTCTGAGTTTCAGATGGGAGGTTCCCCAGGATGTGGGGAGGATGTGGGTTTCATCCAAATGATAAGTCCGTCTTCTTCTGTGTGTGTGTGTGTGTGTGTGTGTGTGTGTGCGTGCGTGTGATTGGGAGCATGGGGAGGGGTGTTATCGTTGATGTGTGAGTCATCCTGACCCTCCCCTCCTCTCCCTTGCACTTCATGTGGCGTATGCGTGTACGTATGCGTGTGCGTATGTGTGTGCGTCTATGTGCTTGTGTGAGCGTCCTGTTGTCGACGTGTGTTTACGTTGTGCGGAAGTCTTCTAATGCCACAAAACACGCTATGATGTCATTTTTTACATGTATGTGTGTCACGGCGAATGGCGTGAACATCCCTGTGTATTGTGTGTATCGTGTGTGTGTGTGTGTGAGGTTGGTAAAGCAGTGGTGAGTCATCCACAGGCCAGCATCGCCTGTTACCATGGGTCACACACAGCAGGTACCCCACCTCCCCATGTGCTCCTTTTTTTTTTACCCACCTTTCTTCCTTATCCTCTTCCTCCTCCGCCTCCTCCTCCTCTTCTTTTTCCTCTCTGACTCACAGATGACTCCCCCTCCACCACCACCACCACCACCACCACCAATGACATCACCACCCCCTCCCTAACACTTTGTTGTGGTGAATCATACTGTACGTTGAGATTGTCTCTGCTCCTCTCTTCAGCCAACCAGCAGGGCAAACCTGAATGTCACCCGTTCATTCATAAAAATCACACTCAAATCGCCGAAGCGTTCTGTCTCTCTGACTGCTGCGGCCATTTAGTGATGTCATCCATTATAACATATGTGCAGTGATGTAATCAGAAGGGATTAGACACACTCAGAGCAGGATTGCTCACTTTCAGAGGAATTTAGCATTTTCATGCTCACTCTGAGTCACACACAAGCTCATACTGTAGATGCAATATTTATGTCTCTGTGTGTTTAAGATGAATCTCTTAGCTGAGCCACTGGAAGTCTAAAGAATCAGAAGGTGCTGCTTAAAGGTTAAACATCTCCAAAGATGGAGGGTCAGTTTAAAGGTATACCTGTTGGTGTGTTTCACCCATATCGTGTCGTTAGAACTAAAGGATGCATGTTACGGTGAGAAACACAGCTAACTGATCCCATAGACATCCAGATATTAAACTTTCAATACCTTCAAATTGCACAAAGAGAGGCTGACAAAACCTGAACTATCATTTCACCAGTAATCAAAATGTATTATCTATCCTGGATAACCTACTTGGATATGTTTACAGTTGTTAAATACTTGTCACTGTAATGCATATTCTGGTTAGTATCATCCAACATGCATGACATGTTAAATGTAGGCTACCATTTTCTTTACTTTGTTATAAATGAAACGCCACTGAGACATTTTGCATGGCTGTTGTGGCTTCTTGACAATCAGTTGGCACACGCAAATGTACCATTATACTTCTGTTGCACTCAATGCAAGAATAAAATGTACAGTATCTCAAAGGGCAGTACAATAGAAGGTGCTTTCTGTCACCATTTACTGTGAATGTATCATGTTACATCTTACAAACAAATGTTTTTTTCTCTCCCTTCAATGTATTCCTGGTAATCATCCATTGACAATAATGTAATGTCATTACATCTCTCCCTATATTTTTCATGCTGGGTGGCACCATTCAGTCTATAAAATGAAAAATGACCCATGTTTCTCACTTTACCGCTTACCTCCGCAGACTGCTGACGAGTTAAGTCCTGCAGACGCTTCTGAATGTCATAAAATCGCAGATCCGTTGTGTTGTCTGTGTTATTAACTTGTGCTTATAAGATGCCGCTGTATCAGACACAGAGAGGCAACTTTGTCCCATGACTTCATCCTGTAGTGATGTCAGAGATCTGGCTGTTTTTTTGTCTTCACACTGTTTATCATTATTCAGCCTGTAAAGCTGTGACTAATGTTCCCTCTGCTCCTAATGCATATGTCTTGTATTCTATTATAAATCTATTGTGATAAATCACATTGTATGTAATGTACTATACAGTATACTGTACATGCTATTATATTATATTCATCACTGCCACCAACGCACACTTTAATAGGCTACTCTATCAAACAGTATGCACAACTACAAGCCAAGTATACCTTTCTGTAGGCCTATAAGGCAAGAATACTTAATTATACTTTTCTTAAGTATAGCTTGATCAAAGAATTAAGTACAAGTATGCCTATAAGCCAAGTATACTTAGACTTTTCTGTATACTTGTCAGTGTGAGCCAAGTATACTTCGACTTTTCTGTATACTTCTCAGTATGAGCCTAGTATACTTTAACTTTTCTGTATACTTGTCAGTATGAGTTAAGTATGCTTAGACTTTTCTGTATACTTGACAGTATACTTAGACTTTTCTGTATACTTCTCAGTATGAGTTAAGTATGCTTAGACTTTTCTGTATACTTGTCAGTATGAGCCAAGTATACTTAGACTTTTCTGTATACTTGTCAGTGTGAGCCAAGTATACCTCGACTTTTCTGTATACTTGTCAGTATGAGTTAAGTATACTTAGACTTTTTTGTATACTTCTCAGTATGAGCCAAGTATACTTAGACTTTTCTGTATACTTGTCAGTGTGAGCCAAGTATACCTCGACTTTTCTGTATACTTGTCAGTATGAGTTAAGTATACTTAGACTTTTCTGTCTACTTATGTATACTTTCTGATAAGTACACAAAAAGTACACTGATAGTATACTCTTTTATTTTAAATTTAAAATAAGCATATTAATAGCACACTTGAATAAACTTTTTGGTAAGGGTTTACAATATAGGCTATCACGCTTGTTGTATTGTATTGTATTGTATTGTCTTGCGTTACTGCATATTGTATTGTAGTTTTAATTGTATTTCTATTCTTTTCTTACAGTTTAAGATGATGTGAGTTGTTCGCTTTTGACTCTGAGCTGTCACATGCTCGGACACCTCAAACACACTTCCTGTCAACAGTTTAATTACTGTTACAAATCAGTGCTCTTGGCAATCCAGCTCATATTTGACTGCACATGCTGTAACCATGGCAACAATAAACCTTGCACAACATTGATGGTGAAACTAAACCAAAGATACTCACATTACACTTGCCAAGATTTTCAGTTTTTTTCTTATCTGCTTCATTTGGTGCAGCTTTCAGTGCTGATAATATTGTATTATTGTTTTGGGCTGTATTACACTGAAATGTCTAATATTGTGGTGTGACACGGTTTGTGTTGGTTCTGGTGGTGTGAATCCACCTGCCGTCTCTCTCTCTCTCTCTCTCTCTCTCTCTCTCAGGGATTTTTTGTGAATGGAGGCTTGCTGTGCTATGACGAGAGGGATGGATGAATGGGAGGCAGCGACGGACGGATGAATGGGAGGGATGGAGGGACGCGTGTGGCGAGGGAGGGAGAGATGTGCATGGAGGCTACGTCACATTACGTTTCCGCAGTGCATCAAGGGAACTGGTCTGTCTGTGACTCATACTGTCAGGATGGGGCGGGGAGGGGGTGATGGAGAGGAGAGAGAGAGAGAGAGAGAGAGAGAGAGAAGGGCAGAGGGAGGAGGAAGAGGAGGAGGAGACAGAGAGGAAGAGGATGAGGAAGAGAGAGAAGGAAAGGAGGGGTCTGGTCTTTTTTTGTCCTACCTTTCGTTTTCTTTTCCATCGCTCCATCCCCCATCAGTGATGTAATACAGGTGACCTATTCATCACAGGGAGGAAGCCTTCCTCCTCTTCCTCTTCCTCTCCTCTCCTCTCATTTTATCTCTGTCTCCCCTCCTCCCTTCCTCTCTCCTCGCTCAGCTGACTGGCTGAATGCATGAATGAACAGGCCTCTCTCCTTTTATAGCGGTGGGGGGAGGGGATGACACAGGAAGCCATGAGGCAGACGCAGAGCAGGAGAGGAGGAAAGAGTGAGCGATAAAGAAGAAAGAGAGGGAGGAGGAGGAGGAGGAGAGAGAGTTCCCATGGCATCTCGACGGATACACATCGACTGCTGATCTCATCCTTTACGTGTGAAGCTGTTGCTATTATCTGTCCGTCTGTGCGTGCGTGTGTGTGTGTGTGTGCAGGCATACGCGTTGTGATGTATGAATGGATGCAACCTATTGAGAAATCCATATGCACATTCTCTGTCTAGTGCAGACTCTTCCTCTACTGCTTTACAGAAACTATGAAAGAATGTGGTCCAAAATATTGAATACAGTGAGATGTCACACGGTGTTTACAGTCTGAACATATTTCTGGTTATAATTAGGTCATTCTCAACATGTATCTAATGGATTAAGTGTAACAGGATCATATTTTTGAATTTTTTTTCCAGCAACTCTGCAAATATGGTAGATAAGGTGCAACTTGAATTCTCTTACTGTAAACCAGTGTTTAGGGAGTTTATCAGTGTGGTGGAGGAAGGAGGTGCAGCACGTTTTCAACTTTATTCAGTGACTTATATTTATTTATTTAAAAGGATCCCCATTAGCTGAGGCGAATGGTGCCAGCTAGTCTTCCTGGAGTCTGAATTCCAGCACGTCATATACATACTCTATACAATGTCATATTTTTTTGCACTTTGTTCAACTCATAGTCACCTTCCATAACATTTGTGATATGCTATGTACATGTGTTTCACATGGCCTAAGTCAACAATAATACACTACAAGGTTCCCTGATACACAAAATGAATGGAAAAAGCGGCAAAGAACACAACGACCCTCTGCTGGGTCCTTTACTTTCTATTTCAGCACATCTTGGTGTGCAGTATCACATTTATGGCCACTTACACAGACAAAAAGAGAGCTCAAATTATTTTTAATATCAATTTTAAAAAATGACTGTAATTTAAATTCAATTTAATTTTTAAATGTCTACACTTTCACAAGTGTATACAAATTTAAGCTGCACTAATCAGTGTTTTCCTATTCACAATATGTCAAATATATGTACAAAATATATATAAGTATAAATAACGTGAAATGTGTCGCTCGTTGTGACGAACCCACACAGAATTATCACCTGACTCTACAGTTCCCCTCAGCTATACGAGCCCGATCTCATTCCCAAGACGTTCACGAATTTTCACTTTACAAACGTAGTCATTTTAAGCCAAACCTTGATGTTTTTTACTAAACCTAACTAAGTGGTTTTGTTGCCTAAACTTAAGCGTCATAGATTGAAGGGCTGGGCGACCCAGTGCATTAGAAAGTGACGGCAAGATGTCCTGACAAAGCGTCAGTATGTGACGAGTTGGGATGAGAACATGTTCGCTATACGGAGCATTTTAGTGTCTTTCAGCTCATTGTTTTTGGTTTTTACAGCCCACAACTTTACTGTTTCCTTCAGTCTCTTACAAACTTCTTTCCAGTAGCAACCTGCCCAGCACCAAACAGCAAAGTTAGTGACTAGCTGGTGAACATAGTGGAGCACTTAGCAACCAAAGAGCCAGATATTTCCCTCAGGAGTTGGTAGAGTTGGTTTACAGTTTGCTTCCACTGCCCTGAAGTGGCGATGGTAGTAATGCTTTATGTCCCAAGTTTTTAATTTGCACGATGTTTAATTGTGGTGGACTTGAAGCTCAAACTGGTCTTCTTGTATGTGAGTTCTCAACAGCAGAAATAGCTGAAGACAGTTCAACTCAGGGTTAGGTCCAATGGTGTTGTGGTCGTTGATGAGATGGGTGTACTAGGTAGATGGGTTGTAGGTTACCAAGGAGGAAGTGGGTGTATTCTCCTATATATTCAAATGGCTTTTTTTAGCTGGTAGGTGGGTGTACTGTAAACCGTCAGAAAAAGAGGTGGATATACTCCATATACCTGTGTATACCCTCCACTACACCACTGGTTAGGCCTGTTTCACCAGCAAGACTTGATGGTAATGGTAGCGCAACACAGAAGTGCTGTTCCTATGGTTACCTGCAATTTAATATACCTTGCACACTGACTTAGAACAGTGTTTAAACTGTTAACCAGAACTATGCTTGATATTATTCTAAACACCTCTCAGGCAATCAGAGATGAATATTTTCAGTAGCCGTGGAATAAATCAATTTTAAGTTTATCCAATGACCTTTTGAGTTTTTTTTTTTGAAGGACATAGAAAACAAAAATGTTCTCAAAAATGATCTGAAATAGCCATAAAAAAATATGTAATACTGGAAACTGACTTCTGTTTATGGTTAAGTATGCACAGTGCTATATGTTGTATAGGCTATGCATATGTGTATTATGTCCATACCTGTTTACTTTGCTATATAGACCATATGAGTGTATGCATGTGCGCCTGTGTGTGTGTGTGTGTGTGTGTATGTGTGTGTGTGTGTGTGTGCACGCTCATTGCCAGTCTTCAGACCCTGGTTGTCTCTGCCTCCACCTTGTATGAGTCAGAGCTGCAGTACAGTGTGGGAGGGGCTGGGATTGGATATCCTGCTGGTGGCTCGTCCACACACATGCACACACACACACACACACACACACACACACACTTTCATATTGTTATACTTGTGAGGACCCTCAGTAATGGAATACAGTCCCAAACATTTAGAAGTGAGCAAGATGTCCACTGTGAGGGGGATAAAACTCAAGTTGCTCCTAGATTAGATGTAAAAGAACATGTGAACACATACAGTATACATGGACACACACTCCTCATGTGCAGAAAGACATACGAGGAGACAAACAGCAACATATAGTCTGCACTTAACACACATAAGCACACACAAACACAGCATGCTGTCACATCCGGCCCTGCGCTCCACAGCGTGGCCTATAATTAGCTGCCTGCAAAGCTGACTGCCTGGAGATGAGATGAGCTAACCAGAGAGAGAAGGAGGAGAGGAAGAAAAGGAGATGAGCTAACCACATGGAGGTAGATGCTTGCTGCTCCACCGAGAGAGGACGTAGAGGAGGGTATAGAGGAGGAGAAATGTTGGGAGGGCGGGAGGGAATGTGAGGAGGGAGAAACAACCAAATAGAGGTGAATCTTCATAAAGGGAAAGCCACATATGATAGAGGAGAATTACAGTACTATGGGTGCACAGTGTGGGTGGCCCCAGCAGGGATTAAACACCTAGCAGTGACACACACTCGTCCACGACCCATTCAGCTATACACGACGACCAAATAAGGGATTGGACATGTGTGTGTGTGCCTTCCTCTGCAGAGACTGGAGCATTTTTTTATGAATGGGGCTCCGGCAGCCAGAGTGGTAAAGTATGTCATAGCACTATAATGAGAGCAGCGATGGTCTCTTAAGTAGCACGATTTCATCTGTATAACAAAAGTAGGCTTGAGACTCGGCTGTGAATGAATGAGTCAGGATCGACGTAGCCGGGTTACGTCGGCACTGTAGGCAGGAGGGGAGAGGGCGAGGGAGGGAGGGAGGGAGATAGAGAAGGAGAGAGGGAGGGGTTTATGTATGACTCATACTCTCTCCTCTCTCATTGTCACTCCACTGCAGTAGCATTGGAGGACTTCTGGCCTGCTGTGGGCTCTCCCTCCTTTATCTCCATCTCCCTCTCTGTCTGCCTCTTCATTCGCTCCACACGCTTTCTCCGCCACTGCATTGTTGCTCTGTCTCATCCACGTGTCTGTTCTCTACTTTTTAAGATCTTCACCTCTCACCGTCATCATCATCATCATTTATTTATTTATTTATATCTCGGAGTGGTCATTGAGGACAGATGCTCGTTTACAATGACGCTGAGTTAAATAATAGTAAGATAAACCAAACAAAGTTCACTAACAAAGACCATGCCAATATTGGTATGGGTTCGGAATAGTTTATTACGTATTGGAGATAGAGGGGAGCAATGATAATGAAGGGTTGCGGGTATAGGGAGATGAGGGGAAGAGGGGTCGTAGAAGGATAGATGGGTTGTTCTCAAACTTAGTTATAAAACTTAATTTAAACAATTGTATATATAAGGATTAAAAACAATTATAATAATAATAAAGACAGCTAAAACAATTACACACTGACACACAATGGACCCATGATCATGGCCCCTGAATTGTCCATAGGTTGGAAGAGCACTGATCTTCAAGTTGTGTTGGAGGTCGTCCCATGAGATGGGAGAAATGATTTTCCAAGAGCATAACGTGTTCGTGGGACCTTAAGCATAAGCCAGTCATGAGCCAAGGTCCCAATCCAGCATTGCTGTGATGTGTGCGAAAACTGTGTATTCTCCTTGTGTTCAAAAAGCAAAAAATGCCAAGTATCATGTCGTATGCTGCACGCCTT
>CAKAOH010039644.1:4108-28736 GCA_916701665.1 Sebastiscus tertius
ATTCTCCCCCCCCCCCCCACCCACCACCAGGGCTGGGAGTTATCCACTGGAGAGCAGCTTCATATCACTGTAGCTAAAGGTAATTTAAAATAGTGAGATATCTCACTACTTCTGCATATGAAAATGCATTGTTTTGAGGAATTTGTTGGTCCGCAAATTTCATGGTAATTAGGTGATAATTAGCAAGTAACCTATTTGAAATTTCTTTGGAATTACTGCCAAATTACCCCAATATTTACCTCAAAATTTATAGAAAATTACATTAAATTATGTCACGCTATTTCCCAATAGATGGTCATTTATTTAATACATTTACAGGAAAAGAATACAAAGTTAAACAATTTGTTTTATTTCCATGTCTGCTGATAAATAGATAATAATTAGCAAATAACTTAATTGAAATTTCTTAAAAAACTCCCTGAATCAATACATTAGCTACCAGGTTATATTTGTGAAGACAATAAGTGACACAATGGTGAGATTTGTGCCTGATCAGAAGTGTCCTCTATTAGTTTTGGTTTTCCACCTCTGATGAAGAGCAGCTTTTCAAGCCTAAGGGCCTTATTTTAACCATTATCTGCTATTTTAGCAGATAATTATTAAATAATGTTTACAATAAAGTAATTTTCAATAAATTTAGAGGTAAATATTGGGGTAATTTGGCAGTTATTCCAAAGAAATTTCAAATACGTTACTTGCTAATTATCACCATTTACCATGAAATTTGTGGACCTGTAAAATGAAGTGTTGCCATCTGTTGTTTCTAATACAACTGAAAATGATTGTTCTCTTTAAAAAATGGACCAATCTTTTACCTAAAAGCACTCATGAAGATCAAGAAGTCATCAAGAGACCTGTTGCATTCACTGACTGTCAGGGTTTCTCGGAGTCAACTGTATTTTTGATCCATGAATTAAGACATTTTGGCGTGTCCATGTAAATGTTATGTGAATGCCATCTGAAAAGACCTTTTCTGTCTTGCCACATTCCAATCCTCCTCGTTGAGGCCGCTCGGTGGGCTCGGTGGCAGCTGGATTTCCCCACCACGGATGGTGGGTGGACTCAGCAAGAGCAACTTAGCATTAGTTAACAAGTAGATGGAAAACAACAGCTTGGAAATGAAGAATTTCACTTGACTATATTGTAGTTTTTGGCACATATACACTCAAATCAGAAGTTATTGGACGCTATATTTAAGCACGTTGGGTTCAATCTAACGCAGTTGACATTTCATGGAAATATGGTGGAAATAAAGTAGGACTTAAACACTAATTAGGCAGTATAGACAACAAGCTGTATGTTTGCCTTAATTGCACTGCATAGCTGCTTTTAATAAGTGACTGTTCACAGCTGACCTTTTCAGTGCACCTGACTTTAATAAAGCACTAATTAGGAGCCTAATTAGGAACCGGACAATTTAATTGGTTCTTAAACGTCGAGAACAATGAGACACTCAGCAGTGACGGTGGAAGGCAAATGTCTATTTGAAGTAATCTAAATTATTATTTTCAACATCTTTTTTGAACAATTTATTCTGTATGATTACATGTTGTTACATTTTATTCTTTAATTAACACATTATTTAGCATTTCAAAAATAACTGGTTTATATATATGTACATATTTAAAAAGCTGTTTTTTTACCATAATGTTCTGCTTCAGTAACCACTGGACCTTTTTTAACCGCTCTTAATATTGTTTTATCACCATGATACCTAAAGGAACGGTGTGTAACATTTAGGGGGATCTATTAGTAGAAATAAATAAATATAATATTAGATGTTTTCTTTGGTGTGTAATCACCTGAAAATAAGAATCGTTGTGTTTTCGTTACCTTAGAATGAGTCTTTCATATCTACATATGGTCCTCTTTGCCGGCCGCCATGTTTCTACAGTAGCCCAGAACGGACAAACCAAAAACTGGCTCTAAATAGAGACATTCATGTTTTTACTAGGGCTGTCAATAGATTAAAATAGTTAATCGTGATTAATCACACGTTTTTTATCTGTTCAAAATGTACCTTAAAGGGAGATTTTTCAAGTATTTAATACTCTTATCAACATGGGAGTGGGCAAATATGCTGCTTTATGCAAATGTATGTATATATTTATTAATGGTAATCAATTAACAACACAAAACAATGACAGATATTGTCCAGAAACCCTCACAGGTACTGCATTTAGCATAACCAATATGCTCAAATCATAACATGGCAAACTGCAGCCCAACAGACAACAACAGCTGTCAGTGTGTCAGTGTGCTGACTTGACTATGACTTGCCCCAAACTGCATGTGATTATCATAAAGTGGGCATGTCTGTAAAGGGAGACTCGTGGGTACCCATAGAACCCATTTACATTCACTGATCTTGAGGTCAGAGGTCAAGGGACCCCTTTGAAAATGACCATGACGGTTTTTCCTCGCCAAAATGTAGCGTAACTTTGGAGCGTTACAGGAGAAGTTTTAGTTTGTTGCAATCTGAAGCCTCACCGCAGATCACCACCTGCACTTTTAATGACTTTTCTCTAACTTTATGAGAATTGCTTATTAACATGATTTTGAACTGATGTTTTAAAGGTCCACTACCGATGCATTATTTCTGTTTGGAGACCGCGGCTGTAAAATGATGGTCATATTCTCATCGTATCTCAAATAAGTCTATTTGAATTTCTCTATTTAGAGTTTTAGAAGTTGTATACATCTGTTCATAAGAGGTCTGACATGGAGTTCATCCTCTGGAGTTTAACTGACCCGTTCTTTTGGAGAAAGGAAAACGTTCAGGGGCCCGCTCGCACGAGGGCCGCGTGCACCTTATTGATTTTGAGGGTAAAATCGATACATTTCATCGTCTTGATTGGATTAACGGTTTCAAGTTGAACTTTTAATTGGATTTCTACTTTCTACAACGAGAGCTTATTTGAAAATCAATAGGCCAATCAATACCTCTGTGTTCAGGAAGTTCAGCCGCGGAGCTGAATATGGAGGAACGTAGCAGAAGACACCTGGCACTGGCAACCCAACCACATAACTCACTGAGGTCTAAAAAATCTAATTATGCCTTCATGAACAGTGAAAAACAATACAATAATAGTTTTTTTAATGTACTAATTTGACATTTTGGATTATTTTATGCAGAGAAACACCAATAATAACAACTCCAAATTGTTTCAAATATGTGGGATCTTTACTGAAGCACAATATCAAAAAAAGCCATCCAAGCAAAGCATAACTGATGTTGGAGATGAGCCTAATCACCAAATCATATAGGATATATGGCCCATATGGATAGAAATAAAAAAATGACCATGCTACTCATAATTTGTGATCCGATCATGAATTCTATCTTCCATCTCCGAGACTTAATCCTCGGCTCGGCTTGGCAAAATGGGAGCAGAACACGCCAAGCCTCCAATCCGAGACAGGTAAACAGCCTCGTATCTGAGAGATAACTGTTCCAAGCATATAGTTTATGTTTATCAAGCATGTGGCTAATTATTTCTTTTGTTCAGCCAGATGTCATAGATTGTAAAAGTAGCAGGTGGTCATTTATTTAATTAATCCAGTTGACCAACCATTACCAGAGATTAAGAGCACATTTAACGCAGGCCGCTGCAGACTGCTATTATCTAGACAGGACTCCTTAAATGGTGCCGTCCCAAAGCCCAAAACTCACTAATTAAATTTCACCCCAGGCTCATTAAAACATATTGGTGTGTTAATATATTTTATTACAAACACTGGTTTGGATATTAGCTCTGAAAACAAAAATAGAAATAGAACAGAAATAGAATTTATTCCAGGATCATATTGATGTTCTTTACTAATTTATTTTAATATATATTGTTAAGCACCTTCATAAAGATCAAGCATCAGCCATAACAAGACAGATGGCATACAAATATATGGTTGCTATGTTACTATGTTTTGTATTTTAGGGATGCTCAAAGTGTGGTCATGACGTGTCCTTTAGGGAATTGATGGGGTCCCCGAGAAAAGGAGGGATATTTTAATTTCACTGATAGTGTAATTTAATATCCTAATTAAATAATAGTTGAATTCATTTCATTTTTACTCCCACCGCTATCATGTGGTTTTATTTATGTCTTAAAAACATCAAAGAACCGTGGTGTTGTTAATGTAAGGGCAAAGGTTTTGATTTATTAATATGCCTGCCTACAAATGATCCATTTTTTGCTCGCCCAGTCGCTAATACGGAGAAAATTGTGGCATAACAAAAACAATCTTGATCGTCGTCTACCGATTTAGTCTGTGATGACCTTGTTGGGGCTGGAGACAGAACCGGCTGGGGTTGTTAGGGGCAATATAATGTGTCTACGTGTATGTATGGGCGTGTGTTCAGTGCGTAGGCATAGGCGGTATAGGTGAATGATAGGGACGCCATCCATCCATAGGGGCGCCCCAAATAAAATAAATAAATAAATAAAAAACTTTTACAATTTTTTACTAACATTATTTGAATCCTATTATTTAAAAATATTACAAAAAGTAATAGAGAGAAGACAGGTAATAAGATGAATGAATAGTTTATCTTTTGCATGGTAGTTGCCATTGGAGCAGACTAGTATTAGCTTAATACCTTAAATTCATGAGGGAAAGTTGGAAAGACTAGTCAGGTGTTTGGGGAATAACCTACAGCATTATTTTGAGAAATGCAGTTTTTCTTTAAGTGTGATCTGCATAGCTTAATCTCAAAGACATAAAGCTATATTTTTGTTTTTAATTATATTTTTATTTAAGAAAAAGAATATTTTTCACAGATATTTAACACAGAGCATTTTCACTTTCTCCCACCCCCACACTGCCTAGACAAAATAACGTATAATAACATATCTACACAGGGAATGATGGTTCAAAATTAAGTAATAAGATTTAAAAAAAAAATAAAGTAAATAACAAAAAGCGAATAAAAAATAAAAAATTAAATAAAAAAGCCAGCAAACACATAATTAGTAAAATAAAGCACACATACAGATTAATTAATTTACCATTTTGCATTGGAAAAGATACATATACATGTTTTGAAATATAAACAAATTTGCAGATATTCAAGTATATAGGCTTATTTACCATCAGTTATTAACTCTACATTCTAGTGTGTAGGGCGTTCAATGAGCGGTTCCTGGGGTGGGCTAATCATGACGAATAAAATTACAGCGCCTGTCTAATTTTGAGGAAGAGTCTTAAGCCTTTCGAAGACATAAAGCTGACATAAAGTTATCTTATATATTACATTTGAGTGTATACAATGATCGGTGGTGGAATTGTCTGCAATGCTAGGGGCACAAGCTAAAATCTTGCCTAGGGCACCAAATAGGTCACCAAATCACCCTGTCAGTGTAACCATTTTAGACATCACACATAGATAATGTTCACAGATCATGCACACATTACACGCGCCTCACTGAGACTTAAGAACTGTTCAGCACAATGACCATTTGGTTGACAACTGATCTGCTGTTTGGGCTCTTATTGTGACACATTGCAGCCTACTGAGAGAATCAAACAGCAGTTGAACCATTCAGGCAGTCGGACTTTGATGCTACAGAGTTAGAGTTAAAGTACAGTACTGGGTGTGTTGAACAGGTCACAAGGATCGATCTTATTGTGGGCCTGTGTCATCACATCACACATTTTACAGCCGATCACATCACTTAATAGACAAAGGGAAGCAATTTGTCAGCAGTCTTTGAACACGCTCCATCTACTTCTATTTAGACATTGCTCTTAAAAAGTAATGTCCTTCTAAAATGTGTTTGTGTGTGTGTGTGTTAAGGATGCTCTTTTTTTCTGATTGCATTCATAGAGTGCTGGTACATACTTTTTGTTATTGTTGTCAAATAGAAATCGTGACTTTAGTTGTAGTTGAGTTTGTGTGTTAATCTAGTAATAAAAAAGTAATATCCTTCTCACTTGCCGTTGTCATATCTAACTTCCAAGACATGAAAGAGTCTCTTTGCTCATAAGGTCAGGCGATGAAGCCCCTGTTGAAGCTCCTAGCTTCTTTAGTTCATGCAGTTCTGCTTTCAACTCTGACAGTTTTACGATTCAGTTTCTGTGTTTTTCAGGATTGCTGTGCAATGCATTTGCGCTTTAAGAATTCTGCATTTTCAGCAATGCTTTGCAATTAATTTCAGCTGTCAGCATTCACATGCATTTTTTGCAGGGAATGCATTTTCTAGTTATTTTTCCATTCCATTTTAGTTATTTAACAAACTATATTATTTATTTATGTATTCAGTCATATTTTTTACTTGCTTGATAACCTTTTACCATTTTGTCATTTTTGGTGTTCCACAGATAAACAAGATTAAAGGTCTACTGCCCCTTCAAAGCTATTCTCATAGCCAAGGTCTCCTTTTGATAAATGCTGTTTTTGAAAATACTGACATCTTTTTCTACACTAATTCTGCTCCTTATTTCCATAATAGTAAAATAAAAGTTTCAGCTGACGCCAAAACTTAGGTTGCTAAATGGCAAGTTGAAAAAGGAGAAAAAAATCAACTTGAACTTATCCAGAATCTAATTTATTAGAATATGAATAAATACCTATATGATATTTTATATAATCATAATGAATACAGATTTCTAACAGGGCATTCTAGACATAAAGAAATGGATAACATATTTATGGTGTACTCATTTAATTCACAAAACTTAACTGTTCCAGTGTTTGAGGTCTGAATTGAAAAAAATAAAGCTTTCCGAAAACAGCAAATGAACAATGTGAACAAAATTGCACAGATCCAAACTGAGAGCCCTGGGGGACGCCAGACAACAGCCGGGAAATGCTCACACCTCCATATATGTACACAGCAGCTACAGTAGTAGTAATCTTGGCTGAGGTTGCAGAAAGTATTGACACGTTTAAGTCGGGTTAGTGAGTCTCATCCACCCAATTTACACACTTCACAACACATGTCAGATTTTCGCTACTGTTGTAACAATACGGATGGCTTTACTTATACACAATGCTTATTGCTTTCAAACATTATTTGTAAAAGAAACTGGATTTAATCTATGCGCCCGACTCGACTGTTATCAGGCCTTTAAATAGGCGTTATCGGTCGTTATAAGCACCATAGACGTGGGTCAGTAGGGGCCTACTAGATTGTAAAAGTGAAAGTGAAATTGAAAAGGCAACACGTTCTAACACGTTGTAAAACTGAATGAAACGTTACGTTTTGAACACCCACGAAAAGGCTTCTTTAGGTTTAGGCAACAAAACTATTTAGTTAAGTTTAGGGAAAAACATTGTGTTTTGGGTTAAAATAACTGTTTCAAAAGTGATTGTTGGTTTCACACAGGATGCATCCCCGGCCTCCTGGGTACTACAGCGCCTGACTTCAGCTTCTGCTCCTGTCACAACTACTACAGTCGTTAGAGGTCGCTGTCGTGTTCTTTTATACCTTCTTTCGGTGATGCACCATGTGAATAGATGGTAAAACCTACTAGTGGGTGTAGTAGGCCCCTATTAACCCACATCTATGGAGCTTATAGTGACCGATAACGCCTATTTAATAGCCTGACAACAGTCTAATCGGCTGATCTATCAGTGCCACCTTATTGAATGCCAATCCCACCCATTTGCCCACCCATCATCCCACCACCAAACAAACAAAAATAATTTAATAAAATTCACACAAACATCCAAGAACCTGAATCTGAGTTATAAAAACCACTGAGCAAAGTTATCAACACACACCCATGCAAACATGAACAATCTGATTTAAGATATGAATAAAAAAGAAGAAAAGAAAATACACATAAAATACAATAACTTTAAGTGGAGACTTTCTTTCAAGTGTGCCATTGATGCAGTAAAACAGTGCGCTAGTGTGAAAATCAGTGCATAATATTAAAACCGCTACCTTCAGAAACTTTGTGAAACATGCATTTACTGAATGCTTGCTGACTATTGCAACATTTCCCCGGGTCTTTGGCTTTTATGGAGACCAACATGACGACGATGTACCGTGAGAGTAAAAAGAAAACCTATAAAAGGCACTTAAAACTACTTGGATATTGTTATATTTCTCACACATGGCAAGCTTTGTCTACGTACAGGTTTACCTATGGGATTGCCAAGTATTATAGACAATGACAACCGTGCTCTGCCAGTATTTATTATGCACTGAATCATCTTCTCCTTACATATCCTGTTAAATAATTCAATAAAATCTCTAAACAGTACCATAGCATGACAGCAAAACCATCATAAATAGTGTAAACTAGCTGTATGTCACCACATGTAGACTAATCTGCTAGTTTTTGTATTACTGATAAAGATACGCATTTATAAAGCCACTAGTTCAGACACATTTAAGACCTAACTATGACAGCTACAGCATTAAAATGGTAAACCACAAATGATATCATCAGGAGTAATAATATAAAAAATAAAATCTGTGCTAATGCATTGTAAGTGCTATGGTTGACAGAGCAGACTTAAAGGGCCAGTGTGTAGGTTTTGGTGGCATCTAGCGGTGAGGTTGCAGATTGCAACCAACTGAAACTTCCGCGTGCCAAGCGTGTAGAAAATCTATGGTGGCTGACGCGAAAACATGAATGGCCCTCTCCAGAGCCAGTGTTTAGTTTGTCCGTTCTGGGCTACTGTAGAAACATGGCAGCCGGCTCTGTGAAGAGGACCTGCTCCTTATGTAGATATAAACGGCTTCTTCTAAAGTCACGAAAGCACTATTCGTATTTTCAGGTGATTATACACTAAAGAAAACATACTTTCTAATATTATATTCAATTTCTGCCAATAGATCCCCACTTAATGTTACAGACTGTTCCTTTAAGCTGAACAGATTTAAAGGAACAGTTTGATATTTTGGGAATTATATTTGCTTTCTTGCCGAGAGTTAAATGAGAAGTCCAATACTACTTTCTGACATGAGAGTGTCTATCTTCTCATCTTACACTTGGCAAGAAAGCAAAAAAGTGTATTTCCTAAAATGTCGAACTATTCCTTTTGGATAAACGTAGTGATTTAAGTATTATTCGATAGTATTTGACACTCAAACCTCTTCAATTCAGGACTTCATTGCAGGTTAATTGTCTGTGGAATGCTTGTTATACTCAGAGAAACATTTTGATTATACAGCAGGTTTGATTACGACATCTACAGCTTATAGTATAGTATAAACTTGTTCCTGCTTTTGGAGTTTTAGATGGTGAAGTGTTCACTATCTGCTTGCTATTACACATCTTAATACCCGGCTGGTCATTGTGTCATAAAAGTATCACATAGCAGTATTCAAGTTGTGAACTTTGTTCTGTGGCCAAGCTTCATAAAACATCACTTCATAGATAAAACGTTCATAGAACAATGCAAGAAAACATTCATAAATCATCAGATGATCAGGAATGCAGTTGACGTCAGATCCCTTCTCTATTCACAAGAAATTTCCAAACTGGTAGATCAACAACCAGAAAATATAAAAACAAAAAAACACAGCTCATGCATGGCAAATAAAAAAGACATAGTTAAAAGAAACAAGGCACAAACTTTACACAGAAATGCCTTCCTAATAGACACACTGATTCTGTCTGTAGCTGATTAAAGGTCAGTAGTAAAGGCTCTAAAGTAACCTGAGAGGGGTTCCATTTCGCCAGCTGCTTTCAGGTGAAGACTTCCATCCTTCTGATGCAATCAGCCATTAAAAGTGGTTTCCAAATGCTGAAAGTAGCAGTCACAGTGAGTAAAAAAAGCATAATTTTCCCGTCACTCCTTTAGGTGTTTCTTGACCCTGTTTACTGCCAGTCTGGGCCTTGTAGAGAAAGGCAAAAAAAAAAAAGAAAAAAAGCTTAGGATATCCACATACCAAAGCTGCTGCCCAGCTCCCATAGCACAAAAGAGGACGGTGGAGGCGAGCAGATGGATTCTTAAGTGTGTATACAGTGTTTCATCGAGGCAGCCCAGGAGGTACTGTAGTGCTTCCGGCCTACACGTGGGTGCGGAAGTGGTGGCTGGCTTGGATCGGCTGCCTGCTTCGGAGCGGGATGAGCCACAGGAGTTTCCAGCGAGTGCCGCAAACTTCAGCTAGCGCCCACTGCCAGGATTTCTTTGAGCCATATCTGAAAATAATAAGGAAAAAAAAGTAATTATTCATGTTAAACTAACTGAGTGATACCAGTTTCATATACCTGTTCAAGCTGAAGATGGAGCCAGCAGCCGGTTAGCTTAGCTTAGCATAAAGACTGTGAATAGGGGGAAACAGCTAGCCCCGCTTTGTCCGGAGGTAACAACAAGCAACTCTTGACTCTGTCGACTCTTGACTCTGCTTGAAGTCTCTGTTGGTTGCCTGACAACCTCAAGGTGACGACAAAACTCCAGGAAGTCACTGCTCCTCGCTAAGAACTAGTCCAGCACATAATCCCCCATAAAACCACAAGTTGTCGCTTTTATATTTTAGTTTTTGCATGGATTAAACAAACAACATATAACATTTTTTAGTGAGCTTTAGAGGTGCAGGCTAACTGTTTCCTGTCCTTATGCTAAGCTATGCTAAGCTAAGCGGCTGCTGGTTCACATTGAATGGACCGACACGAGAATGGTATCGATCTTCTCAGCTAACTCTCGGCAAGAAAGCAAATAAGTGGGGCATTAGGACAAACAGAGTTAAACAGACTCACTCCAGCTGGACCTAGCAGCCGGTTAGCTCAGCTTAGCATAAAGACTGTAAACAGGGGGAAACAGCTAGCTCAACTATGTCCGGAGGTCACCAAATCCATCTGCAAGCAGCTCTAAAGCTCACAAATAAACACATTATATTTCGCTTGGAATCTTTGTTGGTTGCCTGACAAAACACACACATAACAATAAACCCATAAAACCACTAGTTGACGCTTATATACTTTGTTTTTTTGTACGGATTAAACAAACAATATATAATGTTTTAAGTGAGCTTTAGAGGTGTTGGTAGGTGTATTTTGTAACCTTTGGACAGAGCCAGGCTAACTGTTTCCCCACTCATTATGCAAAGCTAAGCTAAGCGGCTGCTGGCTCCAGCTTCACATTGAGTGGACAGACATGAGAGTGGCATCGATCTTCTGAGCTGACTCTCGGTAAGAAAGCGAACAAGTGGGGCATAAACGGAGTTAAACAGACTCACATTTCATTGGTGAACTGAGCCATTTTCTCAATGGTGGTAGTATCCTGTAAGGGGTGAAAAAAGGACAATGCAAAATGAGAGGATGACTTCATCTATTGCTCCTGTAGAAAGCTCCATCTCTACAAAACTTTTCTCTAAACACCAGCTTGCTGTTTCTCACCTCATCATGGAGGCTAAGTATAGATGTTTCTAACATTACAACAACGCCAAAAGTCTTGATGAAAGCTTGTAAATTACTTGTAATAAAGAATGTAATTCTTAACATCTTGCAGGTAAATGCTGTCACTGACAGGACGTACAAACACTTGCATGCACACTCACACACACACACACACACACACACACACACACACACACACATACGCAGCCTAACCTCAGACTCTCTCTCTTGTTTCTTTTCTATTGATCGCTCCATTACTGGCATTGATTGTTTTATTTTTGCGTACTATGTCATTCGGTTCTGCCTGCAGCTCTGTGTGCTGCTGCCTACTTTGTTAGATTGTTCTTGACAAGACAGAACATGCTTTCAATAAGACAACCAAGCTAAATTATACTGCCATTAAGTACCATCATGCTTATTTCATAGAGCCAACAAAGTGACTCTAAACAGTTACATTAGCTTGGAAAATCACATTAACCTAATTACAGCAGTAAATGTCATTTGAAACCAGATAATGAGTCGTTACTCAGTACTCACAGAGAGGATGCCCGCCAACTGAGTGTAAAACAAGCTAGTCATGCCACCAAACATGACCAAACCCATGAGCGCCGAGACTCGCAGCAGAGCCAGTTCATGGCGTGTTGTAAACATCTCCTGGCAGAAGAAAACAGAAAGGCAACCCTTCGGTTTAAAATCCTCTTATTTTCATAATCTCAAAGCTCTGTGTATGATGACTTTTTCATGTTGAAATATTATATATATTTATGTAGCAGATTCTTAGAGGATGAAAGCATTAAGCACTGTCACGTAGCACTTTAATATAACTAAATAAATACTGCTACACGTGCATGTCTGAAATGCAGTCTCTAAGCTATAAAAACATTCTTTATGTCAACTGAGGACATCATTCTTGCAGAATGTACCTGGTCTAGTCCCGTCAGTGGCTGGAAGTAATAGTACTGGCAGAAGTCCAGCACCAGGGTGTACAAACTAAGGACCTGGGCATAGAAACAGAGCTGCAGGAAGAGCCAGTGGTTGTCTTCTCCCACACAGTTATTGATCCTGGAAGGAAAAAAACAGGATTTAAGATATTACCTTTTATCATTTTTGACAATTTTCATGAAAAAAAGAAAAATGTTTTCCCAGAACTATATTTGCAGTAAAAGCTATTCCATTTTGTTGTTTTTTATTATTTATTTCTACTTTTCAACACTGTTTTGTGTCTGATATGTAAGGTAAGACCTTCCACAAGTGTGTGTGTATCCTTACCAAGGACAGTGGTGGTCCATTCTGCGTACACAATGTCCACATCGGCTGCAGTGGTGGGACCTTTTGGGTCTCATTAAGTTGCACTTATTGCACAACTCCCATTGCTCTCTCTCTGTGACATAAAAACAAGTTGTTTATTGGTTATTACTGGTAGTGTTGTATTATTCTAGTATTGATAGAAGACATAGTGACACAGTAATAACATATTGTTTGTACTTTGGTCTAAAGGCCAAATGAAAAGTATTAGCTGATAGCGATGCAATAAATGTGCTCCAGTTATGCAACATGAGGAGCAAAACAGGAGAATTAAATGCTGTATTGACTATGTTTAATTATTTACAGTTATGAAGATGTATGGATAAACAGTTAAATGTGCACAATCTGACAAACTGGATTCTGGATCCATACCAGAGTGAGGTATGTGGGGATCCACAGGAAGACGGCCGGGATCTGCTGTGGAAGCTCTGAATAGGGCCGCAAAGCAGAGCGCTGATGCTATGTAATAACCTGAGGGAATACACAGTATTCAGTTCTACTCGTTTGCTTAAAATGTCACAATACAGGATCAATAAGAAGGTTGTTCTTTTGGAGTAAATCACATAATGCTCCATGGGCTACAGAACTTCATGCTATTTTTGAAGAAGCTGAATTACAATTCATGTATAGTAATAATTTATCATGCAGCAAGAACACAATTAGAAGAAAGTTACTTGCTTGATTTGAAAAAAAAATGGTCAAAAGATGAATTGTTAAAACCAAACTTCCGAACATATATTCAAATCAAGCACAATTATGGCTCTGAATCTTATGTTCTGGCAAACTTATGAAGGAGTCAAACGTCTTTAGTTGCACAGTTAAGAACAGGAATCCTTCCTCTGGCCCTTGAAGTCGGTAGATTTAAAAACATCCAGGAGGACGACAGGTTGTGCGAGTAAGGAGAAGTTGAAAATGAGTCACATTTTCTTTTGTATTGTCCATACTATGATGAGTTGCAAACTTCTATTATAAATGAAATGTCTGTTCAAAATCCCAACATGTTTTGGTGCTTGTATGATGATAAAATAGAATGGCTTTAATTGTAATGCTTATAAGTTGGCTACTTTTCTTTCTCAAGCTTGGAAAAAATGTCAGGCTGGTTTATTTGTCTAGTGTTATTTATAATTTATACTGCCACTCTGGTTTCTGCCTTTATCTTTTCTTTATTTTTGAAATAATGGCGTCCTGTAAGCCCGTTTGGGTTGGGCATTTCATTTATGCATGACATAATAATATAATCAAATCAAATCAAAATCAGCCTAGTAGTCAGGAATTTCGATGACTCATTTTCAGTGCTCTCTCCCCAACAGTTGAGAAATGCTATTTTTAATCTCTCATATGTGTCAACAAAGAAATTCCAACAGTGGGACCGATAATACTCACAAACGACTATGGCCCAAGGGATGTGTCCCTCATTGTAGTGTGGAAGCAGAACCAATTTAGGGACAAAGAAAGTGTTGTAGAGCCAGATCCCAAACACCATGCTGATACACAGCCAGCCCATGGGGTCCACCACAAAGTGCAGTCGAAGCTTCATGGCTGCTGGGACTCGGGGGGGAAACCTACAGTGGACCTCAACACACCGACACAGAAACAAACCTCCATTTGATGATTGGAAATAGATCTCCAGCTAACTGACAGCAACTGTCTGCCTAAACATCCCCTGCTCTCTCTCACACATACAGTAATTGATCAAATTGATTTTTACTGTGATTGTTACATTACTTCTTTACGTAAGCTTATGATACCATTATCACCAGTGTTACCACTAGTGCTGTCATGGTGTACAAATATGGAACACCAAAATACATATTATCAAGAGCTTGTTATCCTGAGAACATTTTAACAGGAAATTATCATCACATTTAGTTAATGATGTCTAATTATCTTTTGATATATTTTCTTTTCTTCTGTACTGTTTCTTTGTATGTATTTCATTGTTTTTATTGGATTGTTTTCCACTGTTTGGTTAATTTTTTCTGCACATTTTGTGTACTTCTTGTTGTTGTTTAACTTTTGTTGTATTTTTAAAATTATGTTAGTTTAGATCTTTCTTCCTTTTTTGTTATTGTTTTTTTTTCTCCTGGGGTTGGGAGGAGGTCCTTTGTATAAGCCTGTAAGACTTCTTGACCTCTCCTGACACATTTCTTGTTTTTTTTTTCTCATTGACTGGATTTTGTGCAGTTTTATATATGTGCAAATAAATAAATAAAATAAATAAAATAGTTTGCATCACAAAGCTGTGATATTTTGCCTTAAATCCCGTTATATGACAGTGAAAGTTATTATACATAGATGACTAGTCAAAAGCAAAATGATATGATTAAGATATCTGACATGTGCTGAAGAGGGTCATGTTTTTTTAAATTGGTCATGAGATGAAACCCAGGCCTACTTCTACTATTACTGTGCTATAATCAAGGCTATAAAGCAGATCTGTGTGTATAAACAAGCCTAACCTGAACTACAACACAAAAACCTAACACATGTTTAACATTAGCAGCATCTGCTAATCTAACCCAGTCTAGATTAGAATAACAACAGCCCTCACAAACCTGCTAGTCTGCACTACCAACCTTGTTATTACAACACCTCGCTGGCTCCATCATTCATACTACTGATAACACTGACAGCCAGGATGGGCTCGGCTCTCCTGTGTTAGCTCAGCTAGCTTCAGCAGGTTAACCTGATTTAATTAACGTTATTATCACCTTCATGTGCAAATTATGTCACTGATTGTGTTTAGCATCAGTCAGGATTTCCCACGATAAAAGGAAAAGATACATACTTTTTTTGTTGCTGTCCAATTGAGCGTAGGTTTCGGTGTCGCTACTTCCTCATCCGAGCCTCTGTGGGCTGGACAGGAGGACAGGAGGACGGGACCGGAAGGGACTGGAGCACTGGTCTGCGAACACAATTCCGGTTTACTTACAAAATAAAACACTTTTTAATGGGACTATATTCTTGTGATTCATAAAACACATATATTTAATAATAACAAGTATTTATTCATTTATAGTTGTATTAGTTGATTTAAAAGTATTCAATTTATTTTATATAAATAAATTACGAAGAACAACCAAACACTAAAGGATTATAATAATACAATAATAAAATTTATTTATAAAGCACTTTTCAAAAACAGGTTTACAAAGTGCTTCACAGACATAAAAACAGAAAACACATAATGCAATTACAAATTGTCAGGAAATTAATCAGCACCTTCATTTTTTTTCATCATTTACCTTTCAAGCAATCACTTTTCAAGCAAAAGGGATCCCAATTCATTGCTTTCAGCTTCTCAATAAATAAACTGTATGGATTAATTGAATAGTTATTGTCAGTACTCATGTATGAAACATATATGCAATTATCCTGCTACACCAAAATGGGACATGCTCAAATATTTATTTTTAATTATGCTTTCTGTTTTACTTACTTTATTATTTACCTCTTTGAGTTTCCTTATGTTCCCTTTTTGTGATGTACTGGCTGCTGCAATAACACAATTTCCCATTAGGACTATTGATAATGTATAGCATCAAATAACTTTATTGATTAATAATAAAATACTCTATTTATCTATCTATATATCTAGCTATCTAGCTATCTATCTATTTATCTATCTGTCTATCTACCTCATGATTGCCTTTTTGTGAATAGGTGTTTTGTTACTGGAGATTGCTCCAGATATCCAAATTCTTTATAGAAGAAATTTTACTCTTTTGGTGGGAGATGGTGAATACTGGGGCTCTGGTTTGACTGTACACCCCTCAGGCTTTTATTTGAAGGACAACATTCAAATTTCTTTTTCTATCCTGGTTGTCTCCGTGAGCTTGACTCAGACACTGTGGACAGGTGGGCGGTGGAGCGCAGTGCACCAGCAGCAACAGGGAAAACAGTCTGCTTCCTCCTTCTGGTGAAAGATGAGTACTACATGTAGAGGCAGTCTGCTTCGTTCACTTCTGGGTCTTTTTATTTTTAAATGTATATTTTGAATAGTATATTATATATATAATTTATATGATAATTAATGGTATGTATTATATTCTATTTCAATAAAATTGAACAATATTGATTTAATTTTTTTTTTATTATTTAAAAATGACAGATAGTAACAGCCGAAAACATTAAAAACATTTACATTCAAAAGAAGCATAGCGAAAACATGAACAAGGAGCTGTGCAAAACATAAAAGGACAACAGAAATGAAACAAAACCAACATAAAATAATAAAAAAAACAATAAAAATACATAAATAAATAGATAATAATAAAAAAAGACCATGCGAGAGTATGACAATAATATCACTTAAAAACTTTAAAGATATTGCATACATTCATTGTTTTCATTGCTTTTTTGTTTTGTGAGGAAGAAATTGTTGTCAGATATAATTCCATTTCTTTCATAAATACAAAGAAATTAGGCTTTTGTCTGGGTAAATTTACACTTGTGAATGTGGAACTTCGCGAGAATTAAAATGAAATTAATAAGAAAAAATGCATTACTGTTTTTGTCACTGTAATCACAGCAACCAAATATAATATTTCTACAGTACAGTGCAAAATCTGAGAAAAAGTTAACAAGTATAAAATTATTGACATCTTTCCACAATTCACATGTATATTTACAGGACCAGAATAAATGAGAGCAAGTTTCAGGATGTGATTGGCAGAAGGAACAATTTACATCTATGTCCCTCTTTAACTTTTGTAAGAAAAGTGAGATCTTATACTTACACTTAAATTGAAGCGTTATTGACGTCACCGAGCTGTACGTCAACGTCTGTTATGAACGTTGTCGTCACTACCGCATTGCATTGTGGGATATCAATTCAATTCAATTTGCTTTATTTACTGTCAGGTGAACAATATTGCCAAAGCGTCAGTTCAATAATAAATTTAAAAAAAAGAAAGAAAAGAACAAAATAAAAACAAAAACATATATATACATATATACAATTCGTTAAGCAAATTACAATATATAGATATTTAAAAAAGAACATACATGTAAATGGAAGAAAACAATAAAGAAGTAATTAATGTGTGTTGTGTCAATAAAACAAACAAACAAATAAAAAAAACAATTAATAACAATATATTGCAATATCAAAGGATAAATGTAAAAAAAAAAAAAAAACATGAATAAATGATAGCAAGTTTCAGGATGTGATTCGCAGAAGGAACAATTTATATTTATATTCATTTTGATATTGATTTGAATGGTGAGTTCACTGACACGACAGTGAGGTCATTCAACTTCCGCTAGCATGACACTGAGGTCATTCAACATCCGCTAGCATTAGCGGCCGGTGTTTGTTGACAGGCAACGCCGCTTTAGCATTAGCCTCTACTGTGATAGTTTCACCGTGTTTATCGGGGCAAAATGGCTTCATCTAACTCATACAAACTCAGGTGCTCCATTCCGGGACACGAGATGGACGTGAGAGGACTCGCCTCGGCTGATTTTCCAGAGGGATCCTTCGTGTCTGTGTCCAGAGACCGAACCGGAAGAGTCTGGGTACCCAACTCAAGGTAGCTAGCATTAGCGTTAGCCTGCTACTCACTAACTCATTGTGAGGGTTAGATAGGATTTATCTCAGTTTGTAGCTAAGTAAGTCACATGTCAGGAAAGGTGTGATTACTGAGAGAAGAAGCAAGTTAATTAACAACCCCAGTGAAGTTACTTATTAGTAATACATGAGCTTATAGGTGGTAGCTACGTTAGCTAGCAAGCTGTTTGCTAACGTGTAGCTAGCTACTGAAATTAGCTTTGTCATTCATTCAACTCTCAATGTACACAGCGCGGATGATCGAGGGCTTTCGTCAGTGTTATGCATTTTGTTTGTCAGTTAATTTACTGACATTTCTTGCAAGTGTTACCCACACTATTGTCAAACCACTTGTTCCCACATAAGTTCACTTATTTGCTGTCTTTCTCCCCTTGTCTTGACAGCCCAGACCAAGGTTTCACAGAGATGCACAGCATGTCTGGCCACTCCAATTTTGTATCCTGTGTATGCACCATCGCACCCAGTGAAACATATCCTCGAGGACTTATTGCCACAGGTGGAAACGATAATAACATATGTGTTTTCACACTGGACCAATCAAAGCCCATATTCACTCTCACGGGTCACAAAAATACAGGTGAGTTGTGCCTCTCTAAGGAGAACAAATCGTTACTCCAAGTCCTTTATCCATTCTGTTGTTAAGCTGCTGAACACAGACCATACCCATTTAAATGACTGTTATTTAGAGGAACTTTAAGATATGTTGTTCTCATATTGTTTCTTATTTTTTGGACTTTTATTGCTATAATCCTATTTATATGGTTCTTATTGTAACTTGTCCCTCCAACTGCCCCATGCCTTTAATATGTTTCCTTTGACTTAACTAATTATTGGTTGTCTGTTGTATGTATGGATGTATGGACTGTGAATGCTACAAATGAATTGCCCCCTTGGGGATAAATAAAGTTATCTGAACTGAACTGAACTCCTAGGATAATTACATTCTAATAAGTATCTGATTTGCTCCGCTGTTATTTGTCATTATGTCAAGCACATTTGCAGTTTATCTGGTTGTAGCTTTCTAACGTTTAATCTCCACAGTTTGCACTCTGTCTTCTGGGAAGTTTGGGACACTATTGAGCGGCTCCTGGGACACCACAGCCAAAGTGTGGCTCAATGAGAAATGCATGATGACCTTGCAGGTACGCTGAAGCTTCTGTGATGTTAGGCAGTTTGTTAAATTGTGTCTTCTGTGACACAGACTGTGGTTGCTCAATATATCTTGACATTGATTTCATATATGAAACTGTAACAAGCACAAATATTATAGGGTGGTGTGACAGAGTAAAATCTCTGCTTGTTAATTTTGCTACAGGGCCACGCTGCAGCTGTGTGGGCAGTGATCATTTTACCCGAACAAGGCCTTATGCTGTCTGGATCAGCAGATAAGACCATAAAGCTCTGGAAAGCTGGGCGCTGTGAGAAGACGTATGAAGGTGAGAATTTGCAGGTGGTTGACAGAAGTGAACACATTCTTTTTTTTGTCTTTGGTTTTTTATTAGATCTGTGTGCAAACAAAAGTGTGATTGTGGCTGTTGATTAGTAGGATTGTTGACAACGTTTTTGAATGCTGAACTGTTTCAAATTTGACCTCTGTTTGCATATCTGGTCCTAGTAAGCAGTTCACCCTAACATTTTTTAACTTTTTGACTGCTTTTAGCCAACAAAAATTGTGGAGTTGGATGTAAATCAACAGTTGTGTCAGATCAAAAAAAAATTAAAATAGTAAATGTATCATTCTTTGGTGGTAACTAAACAATATTTTGGATAATCATTATAATCTATCAATCATAATAATTGAAAACATTTGTCTGGGTGACCAGGTGCTTTATGTTTAAAATCTGTGATTGCAACACAACCTGTTTTTCTTCCTTTTTAGGTCACGAGGACTGTGTAAGGGGTCTAGCAGTGATCAGCAACACAGAGTTCTTCTCTTGCAGCAATGACACGAGTATCAGGAGGTGGCTGGTGACAGGCGAATGTGTACAGGTCTATTACAGCCACACCAACTACATCTACAGCCTAGCTGTCTTCCCCAATAGCCAAGGTGTGTTTTTTGTGTTGATATTTAAATGCCTATGAATAGGAGACTTTTAATGTCTGTGTAGCGAACCAGTCCGGTCCTTGGTCATTTATTGAACCAGCTTCCATTTGTTTTCCTGCTGTAAGATGGTAGCTTGCTCACCCTGACTTCATATACTGATGTTTTTCCCCTAGATTTCATAAGCACGGGAGAGGACAGGACTTTGAGGATATGGAGGCAGGGAGAGTGCACTCAGACCATCCGTCTGCCTGCCCAGTCTGTCTGGTGCTGTTGTATTCTACCTAATGGTGATATAGCCATTGGGGCCAGGTAAGAACTGCATTCCTGCATTTATTTGCAACATGGTGGAGATTCTCAGATGAACATACAGAAAGTAGTTTGTGTGGCTAACCCAGATGCTGCTCCTCTGCTCACAGTGATGGCATTATCCGCGTGTTTACGGAAGTTGAGGACCGCATGGCGAGTGCAGAGGACCTGCAGGCCTTTGAGGATGAACTCTCCAAAACCACCATTGACCCCAAGACGGGTGACCTAGGGGACATCAAAATAGAGGACCTTCCTGGAAGAGAGCACCTTACTGAGCCTGGTAAGAAAATAGACTGACATGTATTGTATCATATTATATATATATCACTGTATCTGGTGTTTCTGGTTCATACCGTACCAAGATAGCACAATTCAGTCTGATAATGAGAAACGGTGCCAATGCTATTTCTGCATCAAAATTTGTTTGCTTGTTTCCTCAAGGGAATCGTGACGGACAGACGCGTCTAATTAAAGATGGACAGAAGGTGGAGGCATATCAGTGGAGTGTCAGCGATGGCCGCTGGATGAAAATCGGAGATGTGGTCGGAGGCTCAAACCAACAGACCTCCAAGAGCGTGGTGTATGAAGGAAAGGTAAGATCGTAAGCGTATTGACAAGACACACGATGGCGATGCATGCACGCACGAGAACAGTCATGAACGACTCCTGATCTTCCCTCAGGAATACGACTACGTCTTCACCATCGACGTGAATGAGGGAGGGCCGTCCATGAAGCTGCCTTACAATGTGGCCGAGGACCCTTGGCTGACGGCGCACAACTTTTTGCAGAAGAATGACCTCAGCCCCATGTTCCTCGACCAGGTTGCCAATTTTATAATAGAGAACACCAAAGGACATGTGGTGGGACCAGCCCAGCCCGCTGGTGGTGACCCATTCACTGGTGAGGCCAAAAGATAGATACTTGATACCTTTCAGAAACAGTCAATGTCTTTTTTAATTTTGTTAGACTGAATTTATATTTTCCTAAAGGTGTTTTATCTCTTCATCTGACAGGAGGAGCCCGGTATGTCCCCGGGGCTTCTGATGAGAGGCCAGGTTTTGGAGCTGATCCCTTCACAGGTACAGTATGTTTATTTAAATATTTTTCACAATCTGAACATCACCAGAGATGTTCTTTTCAGAGCTGTTTTTTTTCTCCCCACAGGCTCCGGTCGCTACATCCCAGGGTCGGGTCCGGACCCAAGTGCTGCTACAGGTGTGGCGGATCCCTTCACAGGTGAGTTATTTACTGAAGGAATCTCTGAATTGTGGACAACTGGCAAACAAAACCAACACTCTTGAAAATCTGAGATAGTGAAGTCATAATGCTTGTGTATTGGGTGAAAACCATGTATTCATTTCTGATTGCTGTTCGCATTTCTCTTATATGAAAGCGGTACAAGGCAGTAGTGTTTTGTTTTTAAGTCTTTAATGTTGTCACTCATTGGATCATACTCTTCCCTACTCTGCAGGAGGCGGTGCCTACTCCTCAGCAGCCCTCAGACAGACGGCAACCAACATCTACTTCCCCAAGACTGATGGCGTGACATTTGAGCAAGCCAATTCTTCGCAGATCATGGGTGAGCATTTTTTATTTATAGCTTTGATGATGTGTCTCTACAGTCTGGATGTGTCAGTTGTGAATGACAAATCATTTCTAAGAACTTTATTAATGGATTTAGGAGTGTGTGGACACTTGAACTGTGTCTAAAGGCCCTGAAAACCTTTTTTCCCTCTATCAGCTTTTTACTGAGTGATGGGGTCCTTTGGGAACACATTATTTTCTGCCAAAGTTAGAACAGTTTGTCACATTAGAGACTTCTTTATGTATCTATTTACTCTCTTTGCTCTTCTCACTGGTTTGAAACGGGTGGGGCTCAGTTTGGAAAATGTTATTCAGAAATATTTGAATCAAAATCTGATGACAGTTAGTGGGCACTGTCAACACGATCAAACCAAGCCGAATAACATTTTTGAGTTATTCTTATTAAATGATATCTAAAGATGTTTTTTTTTTTACTTTTATGTTGCATATTTAGTCATGAATATTTCATGTTTGTTTTTTTTAAAGATTAATACCACATTACATGATGCCACATTTTCAGAGGCTTTAAAAGTAAACATTTCCGATTCATTACTTGTCATGAAGATATTATACCAAAATGCCTTTCCCCTGTTCATTAAAGTTTCTTTACTGTGTCAGGGTCAATGATTTGTTCTTTTCTCACCAGCCAAGATAAAGGAGCTGAACGGAGGTGCCCCTCAGGAGCACAAGCTTTCCGAAGAACTTCTGGAAAGCCTTGAGAAGCTGCTGGTGTCCGTGTCTGATCCCAACTCCTCCACCAAGTCACCCCCAACCATCCAAGAGATCAACCTGCTGTGGAAGGCCTCTCACTGGCCTGAAGGTACAACAGCATTCCAACCCAATTTATGATATTTTTGTATTTTTTTTGTCTTTCATTTCAGTTGAATTTATGATTTCTGCTAAATAATTATCAAAAACAGAAAGAAGAACATGATTTAAGGTTATTCAGTTCATTATTGTTCACTAACTAAACTCCCCTTTCCTTCCCCCTGGACTTCAGACATTGTGTTTCCTGTCCTGGACATTATGAGGCTGGCAGTGCGCCACCCACAGGTTAACGAGAGCCTCTGTGGCGAGGCGGAGGGAGTCCAGCTGTGCAACCACCTGCTGAGCCTGATGAGGACCGAGGGACGTCCTGCCAACCAGATGCTGGCGCTGCGGACTCTGTGCAACTGCTTTGGCGGCAGGCACGGCCGAGCCCTCCTCCTGGCCCAGCGCGAAACGGTGCTATCACGTGCTGCCGACCTGGCCAGCGTCTGCAATAAGAACATCCACATTGCCCTGGCCACTCTGGTGCTTAACTACGCCGGCTGCCTGCACAGCCAACCTGATCTGGAGGCCAAGGCCCAGTGCCTGTCTGTGGCCAGCAGAGCTCTGGAGACGGTACAAGACAAGGAGGCTGTGTTTAGGCTGCTGGTGGCCTTGGGAACCACTGTGGCCTCAGACCAGACAGCCCAGGACCTGGCTCGCTCCCTGGGGGTCAACTCTCAGATTTCCAAGTACTCATCGGTGTCTGATCCATCTAAGGTGGCCGAGTGCTGCCAGCTGGTTTTAAAAGAACTACAATGACGTGCATGATTAGAAAAAAAGAGCACCCGTTTCTTACTATCACTCTGTTCTGCTTAATCAGTTGTGGTGGAGACTTAAATAATTGTATGTTCTGCAATAAAAAAGGACAAATTAAATCTCTGCATATGCTTAGCCTGTGTTTTTATTACTGCACTACCTTTCTAAAGCCTCTTGACTAATTTGTTGGGTAAATGTGGGACGAATGCATGTAATAATGGCTTATAACAATACACTGTGTCAAGTTAAATCTATGTCTAGCCTTTCAACGTGTTTTACATTATTTCCTACTGCCATGTTACACTTTGACTTGGTGAAACAATACCTCAATAAAGTATCTTATTACAGGGAAAGTGAAATGCAAATCTTAACTGGGGGAAAAAAAACAACTCTGATGAGGGACATGTGGATATTGTGCTTGCTGAATGTCCTGCCAGTTAAAATGGTTACTTATTAGAGGAGAAAATTTATCGATCGTTAACTCTCTATTTACAATGCAATGCAATCTTTTTCTAAGCTTGGTAATTGTGGGTTTTCAGTGGTTTATTAACTATTAAAACTGGCATGAAGCCTGTAATGTTCTCCACTTCTTTGTGTGATACTGTAGAAGCAGTCTGCCTTGTCCAACATCAAATCAAATGAGTTAACTTTGTATTTACACAAAGTTAAGTGACCTGGGGTACCCCCATAAAACAATACTAGTTAATAACTATTTTATAGGACATAACAGATGAAAAAACGCACCAAATATAACTAGTTTGCTGTGCAAACAAATGTGAAACAGTCGGATCATATCGTATCGTAAATTCGTGAGACTGGTTTGATAGCTCAGGGCTTATGCCCTTTTCTATCCATAGGAAATCATTGGAGGGAGGAGAGAGGAGATGGAGGAGGAGCCCAGTTGCTGCTGAGGCATCATGGCCCATGCCCGGCCAATTGAGGAGTTTATATA